>OZ018322.1:197940657-198020657 GCA_963969495.1 Ceratothoa steindachneri
GAAGTATTTTGAAAACTTCGATGAGCTGACCACGCAGTCTACGGGTTTCCAACGAGAACAGATCTAATTCCCTTAGTCTATCCTCATAACTTTTATGTCGGATAGAGGGAATCAGTTTGGTTGCCCTGGCTTGTACGCGTTCCAACCTTGCGATGTCCTTTCGAAACGAAGGACTCCAAATTGTACGGCATACTCCAGGTGCGCCGAACTAGGGAGTTGTACAGACAAAGTACTATCTCCCTGGTTACGGTATCCAAACTGGCGCTTTATGTAGCCTAACATCCTTTGGGCTTTCTTCTCTGCCTCAATGCACTGTTTCGAGAACTTGAGGTCGCCTAGTGACAGTAACACCCAAGTCCTTCTCAGTGTCACTCGATTCGAGAGCAGTGCCCTTAAGGATATAATGAGATTGGGGATTTCTGTGGCCGATATGCATTACTTTGCACTTGTTCACGTTGAACGGCATTTGCCACGTGTCCGACCACTCCCCAATCTTCCCAAGGTCTTCCTGCAGGCGGGCAGTATTTCCATCCTTTGCAACGTTCATACCAAGCTTGGTATCGTCGGCAAATTTGGAAATCTTCGCAACCATGTCACCGTCCATGTCGTTGACGTAGATGATGAATAGTAGTGTTCCCAGGACAGAACCTTGAGGCACTCCGCTAGTAACGGGCACCCACTCAGAAGCCTGTCCATTCACCACCACCCGTTGCCAGTCTGCCACTTAGCCAGTTCTCGATCCAGCCGGCTACTTTTCCGTCTATGCCCAGCGCTCGCACTTTCCGGAGAAGGCGGCGGTGTGGTACCTTATCAAAGGCTTTCTGAAAGTCTAAGTAAACCACATCCACCGCCTTGTCCCGATCGTGCTCACTGAACACGAAGTGGAAGAATTCACAAGGTTCGTCAGGCATGACCGTTGCCTTCGGAAGCCGTGCTGGGAACTCCTCAGTAGCAGGTTTGACTCTAAATACGACGTTATTTTCTCCACCATCATGCTTTCCATGAGTTTACCGACTATCGAAGTCAGACTGATAGGTCGGTAGTTTGACGGATGGCTGGAGGATCCTTTCTTGAAGATCGGAGTCACCTCCGCCTCACGCAGTCTCTAGGAACGCATCCGGTCCGGATTGACATGTTAAAGATAGCGCACAGATGTCGTGATACTTCATCGCACACTTCCTTCAACACCTTGGGTAGAAACCCGTCCGGTCCAGGGGACCTATTCGTCTTTAGGTCAGCGATCTTTTTCTTTATTTCTCCTTCGGTGAAGTCCATTGCCTCCAGCTTTTCCCCCGAGTAGGAATCCGTGGGCTGGGGGATGGGACCACACTCTTTAGTAAACACTGAGGAGAAGTAGTCATTGAGAAGGTTAGCATTTTCTGCATCTGACTGAGTTAATGCACCCTCCTCGTCCACTAGGGGCCCAATCCTACGCTGGATTGGTTTACGGCTATTTACATAGCCGAAGAACTCCTTGGGATTCTCCTTGCAGAGTCTCGCCACTCGGAGTTCCTCAGTACGCTTAGCCGCCCTTATGCTGGACTTCACTCTCCTGGCTAGCCTCCGGTACTCGTCAAAGGCACCCGAGATCTTCGATCGCCGGTACGCATTTCTCTTCTCCCTAAGCAGTTGGCCGATTTCTCGATTAAACCACTTTGGTTGAACAGAAGACCGACGGAGGCATTTTAGAGGGATGCAACTTGATTGAAGACTCATGAATTTATTTTTGAAATTGTTCCACGAATCCTCAACCTCTTCGCATACCGCTAGCCTTACATCAGTCAGCCCAGCACGAAGGCGTGCAAAGTCTGCTCTTCTCAAGTCAAGTTTCCTTGATTGACTGGCAACAGACCTTACCTTCGGGATCTTGACGCTAAATCTAACTAGCTGGTGATCACTGCCACCGAGCTCTTCGCCTACAGAGACATCCTCAACGATATCATCCTCAGAGGTGAAGACCAAGTCGAGGATATTGTCTCCTCTCGTCGGTTCTCTGACCCATTGAGTGAGGAACTCGTTGTTGGCGAACTCCAGGAGTAGCGCGCTATCGCCACAGGCTGCTCTGGTTTCCCAGTCAACTTGTCTGTTGAAGTCGCCCATAACGATGCACACTCTGCCTTGAACAAGCTCACCCAGCAGCTGGTACAGTTCCCTGTCCTTCTCAACGGGTTGGGAAGGGGGTCTGTAAAGCACCAGGGTCCTGTATCTGACAGGACCTATCTCTAGGTCAACGCCTAGGAGCTCGTGATCGGATATAATGTTGGAGTTCGTAGATTTGATTGTATCCTTGACATACAACATTACACCGCCACCCTCTCTGTCTGGCCTATCTTTGTGGAAGAGTTGGTAGCCAGGAACCGTGAATTCGCCTTCAAAGTCTCGGTTTGACGTTTTTATCCACGATTCTGTTATGGCTACCATTTCGGGTTCTTCCGTCGCTACGAGGCCACGGAGCTCAGGAAACTTGTTCCTGATTTGACCTCGCATTGAACAGAAGAACTTTCAGGGAGTCCCCGACTGTAGGACTCCCTATGCTCTTCCGTTTCCCGGCTTCTTTGTGGCGAGGCACCCCTTTTTGCGACCTCTGAGAAGGTCGTTCCTGGAGTGACACGGGCGTACTGGCGTACGTCCGCCCTCACTCTGGGCCGGATACTCCTTTCGGTCCTCTCTACGACATTCTGGATCATGTTCGACAGAAAGGCCTTTCCTTTAAAGGAAAGATGTACCCCCATCCCTTTGGTAGAGATCATTTCTACCATAAAAGGTGCGGTACGGGTCCACAAAAAGACCCCCTCTGCCGTACACAAATCTGCCAGGCGCCGGTTTAGAGACACATTCATCGAGTGAGCGGTCCGTGTGGGACCTCTCCTCGGGAGCATCCCGACTACCACACGCTTGCGGGTTTTCAGCCCACAGTCGTCCACGGCACCCATGACCGTGTGGAGGATTTTATCTGTAGGGCCTACCCTACCTCCTCTCAGGTACAGTCGTTTCCACTGACCATCAGAGCAACGACTGAGCTCTCAGAAATCTGTGATTTCTCAGCCTCTACTCTGATGTGGTGGTTACCACATCCTGGCAGGCAGCTTACCTTCACACTAGTGCGAAGGCGGGCCGCTAGCAGGGACTGCAAGCCCCGTGCTTGAGAATCACCAATAAGGGTGACTCTTGCACATTTGTCAGCAGGCGACTTATTCTTTCCTCTCGGAAGCGACTTGCCGCTTTCCTCTTGTATCTCTGCATTTTTCTTTTTTTTCTTCCTCATCTTATTTTTCTTCTCTTCATTTGTTTTCTTTTCTTCCGTTTCTCTTTTCTCTTCTTCCGTTTCTCTTTTCTCTTCTTCTCTTTCCACTTTCCCATGCGCACCAGTAGCGCTCGAATCCTCTACACTGGGGTGAGCTGCATTATGGTCCTTTTTCTTCTTTTTCTTTTTCTTCTTCTCATTGGCTCCGCATGGCACAAGTGGGACTGCCAATGCAGTTTCACCTCCTTGGGCTGGAGTCACATCGGCGGAACCACCCAAGTCAGTGGGACTTTCGTCTCGAGCTTGAGCCGACTGGGCCTCTAGTTTAGAGGCTAGCTCTAGGATCTTTTCCTCGAGACGCCGAATCTGAAGCGCGTGCTGCGTTTCTAGGGTCTGCAGTTTATTTTCCAGCGCCCTAGATTTTTCTTCAGAGGCTGTGAAGAGATCCTTGAGTTCATTGCAGCATGCCACTGCCTCTCGGATCTCTCCTTTAAGGATGCCAATCGGTGCATATACTTCCCGGGTGGCATTTCGAAAAACATCCTTCCGGGAAGTCCACGCACCACTTATCCTTCTGGCATATCGCACATGTATATTTAAGTGCAAGCTGGACCTTTTTTCCCTGTCATTTTAAACACTTTCTCTCTTTCAAAACTTTGTGACCAATCAATAGAAAAAAGGGGGTTGGTGAGTTCTCCCGCGTGAGTCGCTCCCGCCTATCGATCGGAGACGTTTCGGATCTTTCAGAAGGCACGCTCCATTGCTGCTGTTCGTCCGACCGAGTCGTCAAGCCTCGGCGTGCCGTGGCTCCCAACCAAGCAGCACAGACGGTCCCCCGAAGGGGCCATCGATTTGTCACCAGGTGAACAACAACGAAGCACGCCCCTTACTAAACTCCTACTAGTTCCCTTCACAACGGCCAGGATCTCGGAGCAGCGTTCAATGGATATCCCGCCCCCACCAAGAGACTCGACCCAAGGCTTTTATTGGCCTGGCAACCAACCTGGGAACAAAGGGCCGTCACCTCGGACCGATGCTACCAGAGCACCCGTCAACGGGCACTGGGAACGGTCAATAATTACGCGCCAGGGAAGGGGTTAACGGGGCACTACCTCATCCCATTCATCGTGCCCCAACGCCTAGGACACCTCTAGTCTAGTCTCTCGCAACCAGTGAGCGTCGATTGGCGTTGTTTATAGAGGTTCCAAAGCCTCTCTTCTGACGCATGAGGTAGCTGCCAGGTCCTTATATGTAGATAGAGGAAGAAAAGAGAAACAGGGACATGATAGGAGTAGGCTTTTTTTTTTGTTTTTTTTCTTTTTGTATAAGTGGGAGAGATAGAATAAAAGTAAAAAAAGAGAAGGATAGAGTAAAAAAAAAAAGGAAGGAATGACGCACTTAGTCTGGAATCTCGTTTTCGACCAAATCGACAAGGGAAGCCCTACCAGGGTACCCAGAAGAGGTACCCCCGCTGACATAGCTCGAAAAGTCAAAGGTACACACAAGCTCTCTTCCCGCGACAAGGGGGCGTCACCTCTCCCTCTACATTCTTTGAAGAGAGAGAGAGAGAGAGAGAGAGAAGGGTCCCAGAGAGAGAGAGAGAGAGAGAGAGAGAGAGAGAGAGAGAGAGAGAGAGAGAGAGAGAGAGAGAGAGAGAGAGAGAGAGAGAGTTACAAGGAGTTACAAGGAAAGATAGTACCTCAGAAGACTAAGTTAGTCCATACCGAGGAGGTACTCATTTAATATTGCTATTCAATCTACTCGTCATAAGAAAATAGTATAGTAAAGTTCAAGGCTCTCCCCTCCCACCTCTCCCGCCCGATCTTTCGGGCAATGAAAGATGAAAAGATACCCGCTGTGCTAGAAAAAAAAGTACACAAACAGGAATTTCGACAGGAAAGCAGAAAATGCATTTCTACATTTATTATTTTTCTTTTAATATTCTTAATCTAATTATTTTCAGTGTAATCTTATGTTTTTAGTATGTAAGCGTATTTATGATTTTATCTAACCTCCTTTTTAAACGCCTCGACACTGGGGCTCGAAACGACCTCTTCCGTTAACTGATTCCAAATATTTACTATTTTATACGAAAAGAAATTACCGCATACATTCAATTTGTATTTTGGAGGGATTAGCTTCATACTGTTATTCCTTGTTACATTTCTGTTGAACTCGAACCAGATTGAGTAATCCACATTATCAATTCTATTTAGTATTTTATATACTTGAATCAACTGGCCTCGTACACGTCTAGTTTCCAACTTGTAAAGGTTTAGCTTGTCTATTCGTGTTTCATAACTATAATTTCTTAACGAAGGTATCATTTTAGTAGCTGTGGCCTGAACTCTTTCTAATCTTTCAATGTCTTTTCTGAAGGAGGGTGACCAAGCCTGCGCACAGTATTCCAAATGGGGTCTCACTAGGGCGTTATACAAGTTGATTACAGTTGTATCGCTTTTATAAGTGATTTGTCTCTTTATATAACCTAGTATCTTCCGCGCTTTCTTTTCAACATTGACGCACTGTCGAGTGAACTTGAGATCGTTTGTGACATAGATACCGAGATCTTTTTCGATTTCTGATTCTGTTAATGTTTCGCTCTCGAGTTTGTAATCTGCCTTAGGATTTTTGTGACCAATGTGCATTACTTTACATTTCTCCAGGTTAAGGGGAAGTTTCCACTTCCTAGACCATTCACTTATGTGATCAATGTCACTGAAAATCTAGTCTATCTTGCTCGGTGACTATGCTTTTACCCAGTTTACAATCGTCGGCGAATTTTGAGATTTTAGAAATTATTCCAACGTCTATGTCATTCACATATATAATGAAGAGCAAGGGTCCCAAGACCGATCCCTGGGGAACTCCACTAGTTACAGCTTTCCAATTGGACTCTTCTCCATTAATCACTACTCTTTGCTTACGATCGCTAAGCCAATCTTCAATCCAATTTGCTAATTTTCCACGTATTCCTAAGGCTCTGACTTTACACATTAGTTCCTTGTGTGGGACTTTATCGAAGGCCTTTTTAAAATCTAGATACAAAATGTCTACAGATCTATCACTATCATGAATTATATTAATGTAATGTAAAAACTCTAATAAATTGGTAAGACAGGACCTATGCTTCCTAAATCCATGCTGCGTGTTGAATAGCAGTTCGTTTGTTTCTAGATGGCTGACTATTTTATCTGCAATAATACGCTCTAGCATCTTGCCTACCACCGATGTCAGGCTTATTGGTCGATAATTACTTGGTAAATCTTTTCGTCCTTTTTTGAATATTGGGCGTGACATTAGCTAGTTTCCAGTCCTGAGGAACAGCCCCAGCTTCAAGGGATAAATTGAAGATGTACGTTAATTGATCCACTAGAACATCCTTCAATTCTTTTATTATTCTTGGCACTAGTTTGTCAGGCCCGGTGGGATTTGAATCTCTTCATTTTATCTATTGCTATTTCTACATCAATCCCCGTGCATTCAATATTTTCTAGTGTGCCATTTCCTGAGTACTCACAGTAAGGCTCGATATTTGGATTAGAAGTGTCGTTGGTAAAAACAGATGCAAAATATTCGTTTAGTACAGTGGATATGTCTTTATCTTTAACTTGTAACTTATTGTGTCCGTCCATGATTGGCCCAATACTGTTTTTTATTGGTTTTTCTACTATTAACTAGGGCATAAAATTCTTTGGGGTTTCTTTTACAGTTTAGTGCCACCCTCATTTCTTCGTTACGCTTTGCTCTCCTTATTTCGGTTTTTACCCGTCTCCTCAGATTGAAATATTTCTTCTTGTTACGTGTCTGAACTGTTCAGTTTAAACATCTTATAAGCATTTTTTCTCTATTGATGTCTCTTTTTATTTCACTTGTTAACCATTTGGGATTTTGTTTTTTTCCTAATTTAGTGATTGCTAAAGGAATGAATTGAGATTGTTGCCTTAGAAGATTGTCTCTAAACTTGTTACACACTTCATTTATATCTGTACCGTTTATATTAAAGTTCCTGAGACTATTTCTTAACCCTCTAAAATTTGCCTTTCGGAAGTCAAATTTTGTAATACTACGTATATTCCTTACTTGGGGTAAGCTTAATTCAAATTCTATTTGATTATGGTCACTACCGCTAAGTTGGTCGCCGACGTAAACTCTTGAAATAAGTTCGTCATCCAAAGTTAAAATTAAGTCTAATATATTTCCTCCTCTTGTTGGCTCGGTGACCCACTGAGTTAACAAATTATCGTTTATAAAATTTAGTAATCTTTGGCCTTCCGAATCCGAGTTCTTTGTCAGCCAATTTATTTGGGGGCAATTAAAGTCGCCAATAATGAGACAGAATTTGTCTTTACTTACGTTCGTCAGAGTTTCATATAATCTTTGATCCGCTTCATATGAACAGTGGGGCTTTCTATAGACTAAGAAGATATGCAAACACTTTTTTATATTTAATGTTACTCCTATTAATTCAAAATCTGTGTCTATATTACAGTTAATAGGGTGAAGCTCCTCATTTATATACAAAAGAACTCCACCTCCTTCTTTATATATTCTATCCTTGCTAAATAATTTGTAGCCTTGCAAATGATATTCACTAATATAGTCTCTCGTATGACTATGTATCCAAGTTTCAGTAATGCCTATTATGTCATACTTATTTAATGCTACCAACGTTTGGAATTCTGAAAATTTGTTTCGGAGTGATCTAGCGTTAAATAGGGTAGCTTTAAAGAGAATTTCTCAAATTTTTACACGAAATGTTTTTTATTCTTTTATCGCGCGGAACCTCTGTAGTATCTGAAAATTTGCGATTGCTTCAGTAAATAGTCTCGACAACCGAGTAGAGCCCATGTTATTGAGGTGAAGGCCGTCTGGGAGAAAAAGTTCGCTTTTGTTATAGAAGTCATCCCAAAGGTTTCACAAATTCGACACTCTCACTCCTGCAAATTGTTTCAAGACAATTATTAGTATAGTGGGCTCTACTGTAGAAACTGTCCCTGCCCTTACTACGCGGAAGAATTCCTGAAATGATGAAATTATTAGTTTTAGATTTAAAAGCTCGAATCATCTTCTTGTATTTGTCGAGTAGTTCTTCCGATCGAGTGGTCAGCACATTATTTGTTCTCACATGTACAACCATGACTGTTTCCTTCTTTACGTCCTGAAAGAGAGGGTGAATCGAGTTAGTAATGTCGTCGACGGAGGCACCTGGTAGACAGAATCTTTTTCGTTTCGTTGGCTTTAACCTGCAAAATGAGTCAAGTTGGCCCCTTATTATGGAATCCCCCACAATTGCACATAGAGAGAGAGAGAGAGAGAGGAGAGAGAGAGAGAGAGAGAGAGAGAGAGAGAGAGAGAGAGAGAGAGAGAGAGAGAGAGAGAGAGAGAGAGAGAGAGAGAGAGAGAGTAACAAGGAGTAACAAGGAGTAACAAGGAAAGTAAGTACCCTAGGAGACCTTACGGTCCATTCAAAGAGGGTACCTTTGGACTAGCAATTGAGCGGGCACATGGCTGCTCAATTGTTTTGCGTCCATAAACGGCCACTTTTCAAGACTTTGTCTAGTCTTGACTTGAACTGGTCAACAGATTCACTGTTGACAACTTCCACTGGAAGTGCGTTCCACTTACCGCAGATACTGTAGGTGAAAAAGTTTCCACACAGATTGCGGTTGTAACGCTTCAGTTCAAGTTTGAAGCCGTGATTGCGCGTTCTGTTCTCACTCAGTGTGAAAATAGCCGGTAGTCAACATTGTCGAACCCTCGAAGTATTTTGAAGACTTCGATGAGTTGACCACGCAGTCTACGGGTTTCCAGTGAGAACAGATCTAACTCCCTTAGTCTATCCTCATAACTTTTATGTCGGATAGAGGGAATCAGTTTGGTTGCCCTGGCTTGTACGCGTTCCAATCTCGCGATGTCCTTTCGCAATGAAGGACTCCAAAATTGTACGGCATACTCCAGGTGCGGTCGGACAAGTGAGTTGTACAGGCACAGTACAATCTCCTGGTTCCGATAACCAAACTGGCGCTTAATATAGCCTAGCATCCTTTTGGGCCTTTTTCTCCGCCTCAATGCACTGTTTCGAGAACTTGAGGTCACTAGTGATTGTTACACCCAAGTCCTTCTCAGTGTCACTCGATTCAAGAGCAGTGCCCTTAAGGATATACTGAGATTGGGGGTTTCTGTGGCCGATATGCATCACTTTGCATTTGCCCACGTTAAAAGGCATTTGCCACGTGTCCGACCACTCCCCAATCTTGCCAAGATCTTCCTGCAGGCGGGCAGTATTTCCATCCTTTGGCAACGTTCATACCAAGCTTGGTATCGTCGGCAAATTTGGAAATCTTGGCAACCATGTCACCGTCCATGTCGTTGACGTAGATGATAATAGTAGTGGTCCCAGGACAGAACCTTGAGGCACCCCGCTAGTAACGGGCACCCACTCAGAAGACTGTCCATTTACCACCACCCGTTGCCGTCTGCCACTTAGCCAGTTCTCGATCCAGCCGGCTACCTTTCCGTCTATGCCAAGCGCTCGCACTTTCCGGAGAAGGCGGCGGTGTGGTACCTTATCAAAGGCTTTCTGAAAGTCTAGGTACACCACATCCACCCGCCTTGTCCCGATCGTGCTCACTGAAAACGAAGTGGAAGAATTCCACAAGGTTCGTCAGGCATGACCGTTGCCTTCGGAAGCCGTGCTGGGAACTCCTCAGTAGCAGGTTTGACTCTAAATACGACGTCACTTTGTCCACCATGATGCTTTCCATGAGTTTACCGACTATCGAAGTGAGACTGATAGGTCGGTAGTTCGACGGTTGGTTACGGTCTCCTTTCTTGAAGATAGGAGTCACCTCCGCCTCACGCCAGTCTCTAGGAACGCATCCGGTCCGGATTGACATGTTAAAGATAGCGCACAGATGTCGTGATACTTCATCGCCACACTTCCTTCAACACTTTAGGTAGAAACCCGTCCGGTCCAGGGGACTTATTCGTCTTTAGGTCAGCGATCTTTTTCTTTATTTCTCCTTCGGTGAAGTCCATTGCCTCCAGCTTTTTCCCCGAGTAGGAATCTGTCGGCTGGGGAATGGGACCACACTCTTCAGTAAACACTGAAGAGAAGTAGTCGTTGAGGAGGTTAGCATTTTCTGCATCTGAATGCTTTAATGTCCCCTCCTCATTCCTCAAAGGGCCAATCGTTCGACGGATTGGTTTACGGCTGTTCACATATCCAAAAACTCCTTGGGATTCTCTTTACAGAGTCTCGCCACTCGGAGTTCCTCAGACCGCTTAGCCGCCCTTATGCTGGACTTCACTCTCCTGGCTAGCCTCCGGTATTCGTCAAAGTCACCCGAGATCTTCGATTGCCGGTACACATTTCTCTTCTCCCTAAGCAGTTGGCCGATTTCTCGATTAAACCACTTAGGTTGAACAGAAGACAGACGGGGCATTTCAGAGGGATGAAACGCGATTGAAGACTCATGAATGTGGTTTTGAATCTATTCCACGAGTCTTCAACGGCATCGCACACTTCTAGCCTCACGTCAGTCAGTCCAGCTCGAAGGCTTGGCAAAGTCTGCTCTTCTCAAGTCAAGTTTCTTTAATTGACTGGCAACAGACCTTACCTTCGGGATCTTGACGCTAAATCTACTAGCTGGTGATCACTGCCACCGAGCTCTTCGCCTACAGAGATTTCCTCAACGATATCATCCTCAGAGGTGAAGACCAAGTCGAGGATATTGTCTCCTCTCGTCGGTTCTCTGACCCATTGAGTGAGGAACTCGTTGTTGGCGAACTCCAGGAGTAGCGCGCTCTCGCCACAGGCTGCTCTGGTTTCCCAGTCAACTTGGGCTGTTGAAATCGCCCATAACGATGCACACTCTGCCTTGAACCAGCTCACCCAGCAGCTGGTACAGTTCCCTGTCCTTCTCAACAGGTTGGGAAGGGGGTCTGTAAAGCACCAGGGTCCTGTATTGGCAGGACCAATCTCTAGGTCAACGCCTAGGAGCTCGTGAGAGAGAGCTCGGAGAGAGAGAGAGAGAGAGAGAGAGAGAGAGAGAGAGAGAGAGAGAGAGAGAGAGAGAGAGAGAGAGAGAGAGAGAGAGAGAGAGAGAGAGAGAGAGAGAGAGAGAGAGAGAGAGAGGGAGAGAGAGAGAGAGAGAGAGAGAGAGAGAGAGAGAGAGAGAGAGAGAGAGAGAGAGAGAGAGAGAGAAAGATAGAGCTACAAGGAGCTACAAGGATGAGAAGTACCCGATAAGACCTTACGGTGCATTCAGAGAGGGTGCATTTGGACTAGCAGTCGAGCAGGCACAGTTCTGCTCAATGTCTTACGTGCCCAAACGGCAACTTTTCAAAACTTTGTGCAGTCTTGACTTGAACTGATCAACAGAATTGCCGTTGACAACTTCCACTGGAAGTGCCTTCCAGCTACCACAGATACCCTATGTGAAAAATTTCCCACAGAGATCGCGGTGGTAACGCTTCAGTTCAAGTTTGTAGCCGTGAAGTCTAGTTCTGCCCTCACTAAGTTGGAAAGCATCAGTGTAGTCTTCATTGTCGAAGCCTCGAAGTATTTTAAACACTCCGATAAGCTGACTACGCAGTCTTTGGATCTCCAATGAGAACATATCTAATTCCCTTAATCTATCGTTGTAACTTTTGTGTCTGATAGAGGGAATCAGTTTGGTTGCCCTGGATTGCACACGTTGAAATCTAGCGATATCCTTTCGAAACGAAGGACTCCAAAATTGTACAGCATACTCCAGGTGTGATCAGAAAAGTGAATTGTACAAATAGAGTACTATTTCCTTGTTTGGATATCCAAACTGTCGCTTTATATAACCTAGCATCCTGTGGGCTTTCATCTCCACCTCAATACACTGCATCGAGAACTTGAGATCACAAGGTATAATTACACCCAGGTCCTTTTGAGTGTCGGTGGATTCAAGAGCAGTGCCTTTAAGTATATACTGAGATTGGGGGTTTTGGTGGCCGATATGCATTACTTTGCATTTGTTAACGTTAAAAGGCATTTGCCCCGTGTCCGACAACTCCCCAATCTTCTGAAGATCATCTTGAAGGCGGACAGCATTTCCTTCCTTTTCAACGTCCATACCAAGGTTGGTGTCATCGGCAAATTTAGAAATTATGGCAACCATGTCACTGTCCATGTCGTTGACGTAGATGATGAACAGTAGTGGTCACAGGACAGAACCTTGAGAAACACCGCTAGTAACAGGCACCCACTCAGAAGCCTGTCCATTCAACACCACCCGTCGACGTCTTCCACTTCGCTAGTTCTCTATCTAACTTGCTACATTTCCGTCTCTTCCCAGAGCACGCACTTTCCGGAGTCGGCGCCGGGGGTGTACATTATCGAAGTCTTTTTAAAGTCTAAGTAGATCCCATCCACCGCCTTATTCTGGTCGTGCTCACTAAAAACGAAGTGGAAGAATTCCACAAGGTTTATCAGGCATGACCGTTGCCTTCGGAACCCATGCTGGGAACTCCTCAATCGCAAGTTAGACTCTAAATATGACGTCATTTGTCCACCATGATGCTTTACATGAGTTTACCGACTATTGAGGTTAAGCTAAAGGTCGGTAGTTCGATGGTTGGCTAGGGTCTCCTTTCTTGAAGATAGGAGTCACCTCCGCTTCACGCCAGATTGACATGTTGAAGAGAGAGAGAGAGAGAGAGAGAGAGAGAGAGAGAGAGAGAGAGAGAGAGAGAGAGAGAGAGAGAGAGAGGGGGGGGGAGATAAAAAACAACAAAAAAACAAAAACAAAACAGAACAAAACAAAACAAAACCAAACCCCTACAAGTCTAATTATAGCCTAATAGGCGAGGCATATTCGTATTTCCTACGCACAAATATCGCACGTTTTCTTGATTACACAGGCAAATTTTTGAATTACTATATTATTTTTTAATTCTAGCAGTACTATTGTAGAAATTTTCAGAGATAATGAGGAATAAATATAAGTTGCATTTTGCGAATTTCGATTTATATCAACTTACATTTGACATTTATTCAAATTTGAAATTAGTGACGTTTTTGCTATGCCACCTTATATATATATATATATATATATATATATATATATATATATATAATTGAAAAACTGATCATACATGGTCATAAAAAAATCCACTGAAGTAACGAACAGGCCGTCAAACAGGTCGGCACAGAGTGACACATTGCCTTGTGGCCAGTAACCTGCAGAAATAGGCGCTATGGAGCGTTCCTCCCTGGCATAGATATTGGGGCTCATCGAATCAAAGAGTGAAATAAGAGATGTTGCTTTTGAACGTAGTACAGAATAATTTTAAAGACGACGGATTCTTTGTTTTGCTCACTAACGTCTTGCATCTTTCCTGATAAAGAAAATAGCCTCCCACATCACGCCTGCAGATATGGTTATTCGTTGATTCTGATTAATCACCTAGCGCTATTTTTAAGCTTTAATGGTAAATAATTTGTGTTGCCTCAATAGAGGAATAGATACAAAGCGATGGGAATTATTTGGTTTGTGTCCCAATAATTATGTAAAGAAGGATATATATATATATATATATATATATATATATATATATATATATATATATATATATATATTCAGATGTTTAGCTGAATAATGATAAGAGTAATTTTAATGTGTTATTTCATCAAAATATATAAATATGGATCGGGTTCGAACGGATAACTGCGAATTTAAAAGCTAATTTTGATTTTATTTTAGACCTGATCTACATCCTTGGCCAAAAGTATTAGGCTACCCTAGTGTTTCTGGGTTCTGCTATCTGAATGTTAATGAAACACGTGTGCATGGTGGTTTATGGTATATTACACAATATACATTAGTTTAATATCTAGGTGACCCTCCTTTAGCTTCAATTACCGCTTTTATACTGTACTGTACGCATGTAACCAATTTTGTGTAAAACCAACGTCCACAATTAACTTATTTTTCCTTGATTATTCAAATGTTTTATGCTAAAATATGTTGTAGATACAGTTAATGAAGGGTAAAATGCCTATAACAAGGGAGTTGAGTGAGTGTGAACGAGGTCTAATTGTATCTCATCATAAAGATGGAATGTCTCAAAGGCAAATTGCTCTAAAGATGAAATGTTCTCCATGTGCTGTGCAAACGACTCTCAAGCGCTTCAGAGAGACAAAAGATGTAAAGACAATGCAAAGAACATGTAGAAAAAAGGTTACAACGCCTTGTAATGACAGATACATCATCCGTCAGGCGCTTAGAAGCAGGAGAAAAACATCGTCAGAGCTCTGTGCGGACTTCAACGAGGCAGGTACATCACAAATATCAACCATAACTGTTAGAAGAAGGCTTGTAGAGTACGGTTTGAAAGGCTGTAAAGCCAGGAAGAGGCCATGAAATTCTGAAGCGAATATGAATAAACGTCTTCAGTGGGCTAAAAACCACTCAAATTGACCAGTGAGCAATGGTCGAAAGTCATATGGTCTGATGAAAGTAATTATGAGGTAAGATAATACAAGTATTCAATCAACATATAAACTCAAAATATCTGTGTATTTTTACCAAAATATATAAGAAATATCCAACATAAGGATAATATTATCGTTCATGTTTTTTACTCAGGCTTTCGGCACATCTAGTGAAACTTTCGTGCGTCGCAGAGTTGGGGAAGCATTTTAGGCTAAATGTTGGTACCAACCGTAAAACATGGGTGTGGTTATATCATGTTGTGGGCCTGCATGTCTGCCACAGGACACGGAGAAATGTTTTTATGTCAGGGAAGGATGAATTCAGCTACCTATGCTTCCATGTTATCGGATGTTTAAGAGCCATCAATTGCTAAATTACATCCAGGAGTGTCGAAAAACAGCGTTATCTTTCAACAAGACAACGCTCCATGTCATGCAGCTAAGAATACTCGTCAATGGTTTAAGGCACAGGGTATTTTTCCCACGGACTGGCCAGCTCAAAGCCCCGATCTAAATCTGATCGAACACCTCTGAGGAACTCTTGGTAAAGCTACCAAGAACACAACAATTAAAAATTATGATCATTTGTACCAAAAACTTAGAGAAGAATGGAGTAAGATTGCGCCTAGGACCTGCACAAACTTGTTGATTCTATGCCTAACCGTATAAAAGCGGTAATTAGAGCTAAAGGAGGGTCAACCAAATATTAAAACTAATGTATATTGTGAAATATACCGTAAACCACCATTTCCACGAGTATCATTAACATTGAGATAACATAAACCAGAAACACTGGGGTGGCCTAATACTTTTGGCCAAGGCTGTAATTATTTTAATGCAAAGCTTGTCATAGGATTATTATACAGAACATCAAATCTTAGTAAGGAAGCTTCAAATCTTCTGTGGCAGGAGATAGAACGGGCATGTAGAAGTAAGCAAGTGTGTATAATGGGCGATTTTAATTACAGAAATATAGACTGGGAAGCTCTTGTGGGTGATCAGGAGGCTGAGGAATTTTTGAATGTTGTCCAAGATAATTTTCTGAGGCAGATTATTAACGAACCCACTAGAGGTAATAATAGACTGGATTTAGTTCTGACAAATAGGGAAGAAGTTATTAAGGATACTGAGATTGGAGGAAATTTGGGTAATAGTGACCATTGTGAAATTAGATTCAAGATGAAATGGAATGGTATTGATAGCAGCATGAACAATGTTAAAATTCCTGACTTTAGAAGAGCAAATTATAATGGGCTAAGGACTTACCTGGAGGCAGTTGTACAGAAACCAGGCAATGAAATAAAATCAGGAATAGATTCAATGATATCAGTTAGTGGAGTCAATAATCACCAGGAGGAAGAGATTACAGTTGAAGAGGAGTATGAAAGAATAATTGAGCAATTAATTACAGGTCAGATGATTAACATTCCCTATAAGGAGATTAGGACTAAAAATAATGATCTAAAATGGATGACAGATAACATTAAGCATTATATTGGCATTAAAAAGGGCATTTATAGGAAAATAAAAATTGAGAGGATCACTTAAGGCAGATATATAATGAACTAGCAAGAGATGTTAAAAAGTTAATTAGAGTAGCAAGGAGAAATTATGAAATTAAAGTGGCAAATAGGGCAAAGGAAGATCCTAAAAGTTTTTATCAATTATACAAAACTAAGGTTAGAGATAAAATAGGCCCACTTATAGATTCCAATGGAGAATTAGTGAGTGATAGGGACTCAATGGCTGGAATGCTAAATGACTTTTTTCTCTCAGTATTTACACAGGAGGATACTCTAAATATACCCGAGGTGTCAATGATCTTTCGGGGTAATGATGAAGATAAATTAAAGGATATATTGATCACAAAGGAGATAGTGACAAAGGAAATTTATAAAATCAAAAGTAGTAAAGCACCCGGTCCTGATGAGGTCTTTCCTATAATTTTGAAAGAATGTAAGGATGTGTTAAGTGAGCCCCTAGCATGCATCTTTAGGAAATCATTGGAGAGTGGCATTGTGCCAGTGGCATGGAAGAAAGCCAATGTGATACCTATATTTAAGAAAGGGGATAAAACAAATATGTCTAATTACAGACCAGTACGTTTGACATCAGTGGTAGGGAAAATGATGGAATCTATTATAGCAAGGAATATTAGAGATCACTTGGATAAGCATAAGTTGATAAAAGAATCACAGCATGGCTTTAGTAAGGGTAAATCCTGTCTGAGTAATTTGCTGTCTTTTATAGTAAGGTGTATGAAGCAGCATTACTTTAGTAAGGCTTTTGATCGAGTGCCACACTTACGGCTTCAGAGCAAAGTTAAAGCACACAGGATCGATGGCAGTATATTTAGGTGGATTCAGTCATGGCTTGGTGACAGACAGCAAAAAGTTAGTATAGATGGAGTTAAATCTGAGTGGCGGTGTGTTAGCAGTGGAGTTCCGCAAGGATCTGTTTTGGGTCCCTTGCTATTCTTAATTTATATTAATGATCTTGACATAGGTATAAGTAGTGACCTGAGTAAATTTGTTGATGATACTAAGCTAGGTAGGACCATTAGCGCTGATTCTGATGCTGTTGTAATGCAGGAGGAATTGACCATTCTGTCCAATTGGGCCGAGAAATGGCAAATGAAGTTTAACATAGACAAATGTAGTGTACTTAGTATAGGTAGAAATAATCCATTGAATAGTTATAAATTAAATGGGAGAACTTTAGGGAGGACCGATTGTGAGAGGGACTTGGGTATTTTGGTAAGTTCAGACCTTCGTCCTAGAAAGCAATGCCTAAATGCTAAGAATAAAGCTAATAGGATATTGAGATTCATTAGGATTAGTGTAAGCAATAAGAGTGCTGAAGTCATTCTAAAACTGCATCTGGCGCTAGTTAGGCCTCATCTAGACTATGCAGTACAATTTTGGTCACTATATTATAGGAAGGATATTGATTTGCTTGATTCTGTGCAGAGAAGGAGGATAAAGATGATTGGTGGGCTAAGGAACTTACCTTATGGTGAAAGGCTCAGAAAACTAAATCTACATACATTGGAAAGGAGAAGAGTCAGAGGGGAATTGATTGAAGTCTTCAAGTGGGTAAAAGGATATAATAAAGGGGATCTGGGTAAGGTTCTTATACTTAGTGAACATGTCAGGACACGTAGCAATGGGTTTAAGCTTGATAAGCATAGGTTTAGGAAGAAGATTGGGAGGAATTGGTTTACAAATCGTGTGGTAGATGAATGGAATAGGCTCACTAGACATGTGATAGAAGCCTCCTCTCTCGGTAGTTTTAAGAATAGATTAGATAAATATATGGATGAAGCTGCTAGATGGGACTGACTTTTTTCTTTTATCTACATATGTATATATTTTTCTAAGAAGTGGGATTATATTTTGCGGTTGCATGAATGGACATCATCCTCTGGATGCATTTTATGTATATTGTAGATTAGATCTGAAGAACTCCTGTAAAGGGTGACAATGTTGGTCACTTTTCTCTGGTAAGAAATCTTTTGCGTGTTGACTGGAACAGGAGCTGCCAAGTGTAGGTCATGAATGGTCTTTTGCAGTCTCCTTCTTTTCTTATGTTCTTATGTTCTTATGAGTGTCCTCCGTATATGACGTGTGAAATTGTATAAAGTTTATTATTATTATCATCGTTCAAGAACAGAGGCAATAATAAAAAATTCTGAATACACTTCCCCGTCATCGCTGTGTCAACATAAACTACATATAATTGAAGAAGTGAAGTAGTCATTATCCATATATTAATTGGTCCAGTAATTTTCCCAGGCGGACCAAATTGTAGCAAGAAGCAACCTGCTCTTCAACAAACATTAAATTAGAGTCAGTTTAATCTTCTTAAGAGTCCATCTCATAGCCTCCCATATCACGCATGCACATATGCAGTACCCAACAAACAGCAAGCTGAGTTCAATGCCGTTCGTTTCTTCTTTTCTCAAGCCATTGTGGGGCGGAAACACAAAACATTGTACACACAAAGAAATTCTGTTCGAATATATAAATATCTAATCCTATATGCGAACATACGTTGGAGTGTTAAAGGTTTAGCAAAACAAAACTAAAGACTTTGAATATTTTGAAATTTATATCCTGCTTTAATAATAAAAATTGTGTTCACATACCGCATAGTAATCAGTTCTCTCTTTCGGAAATAGTCCACCAATTAGATGGAGGTCTTCGTAACATGTTTTTGTATGGGTAGATGTGCTAGCTCATGGAAGTTATTGAGTTCGTGCAACGATCAAAGTTCTCAGTTAGTCATCTCTATCTTCAGAAGAACCTGAAGCAAGGTGCATCAGATCCAGGATAAAGAAGTGGTGAATACTTCAAGAGCAAATTTTCAAGGAGTAATTTTCTAGAAGCTATCATCCAAACAGCTCGAATAAATTAAGATAAAATTACGATAGAAATAAAAATACTAAAGTAATGATCACTGTTCCTTTGGGAAATAATACAATAGGATAATAACAGTCAAGTTATAATGATATATTAAAAATATTCAATATTATCACGTATTTTCAGACTAGTCCCTATTTTTAATGTCTCACTAATGTACTTGTGATTATAATACCTTTTGACTTTATCCCATTCAATAGATTATTAGAAGAAAGATAGATTTGTATATAGGTATTCAGATATGTATGAAATAAAATAAATACACTTAGAAGTGAAATTATTGTACTCAACTTAATCATTGAAAGTTAAAAAAGACTTAGGAAAATAAAATAAATTGTTTATTATAACGAACAACATAGGTATCCAATGACTTGCATGGAATTATTATAACTTCATAGGAAATTATTACATCAATTCATTGATTCTAATTAATCACCGGACGCTATTTTCAAGCTTTAATGTCTCACTAATGTACTTGCGATTATAATACCTTTTGACTTTATCCCCATCAATAGATTACTAAAAGAATGATAGATTTATATATAGGTATTCATTTATATATGAAATAAAATAAATACACTTGGAAGTGAAGTTATTGTACTCAACTTAATAATTGTGTAAAGAAGGATATATATATATATATATATATATATATATATATATATATATATATATATTCAGATGTTTAGCTGAATAATGATAAGAGTAATTTTAATGTGTTATTTCATCAAAATATATAAATATGGATCGTGTTCGAACGGATCAATGTGAATTTAAAAGCTAATTTTTATTTTATATTAGACCTGATCTAATTATTTTAACGCAAAGAGAGCGAGTGTCTTCCGTATATAACGTGCGAAATTGTATAAAGATTATTATTTTTATCATCGTTCAAGAAAAGAAGCAAGAAAAGATTGTCTAAAGACATTTTCCACGTCATAGCTCTGTCAACATAAACTACAAAGAATTGAAGAAGCGAAGTAATCATTATTCCTACCTTAATTGGTCCAGTCGTCATCCCAGGCGGACCAAATTGAAGCAAGAAGCAACCTGTTCTTCAACAAACATCGAATTGGAGTCAGTTTAATCTGCTGGAGGGTCCATCTCAACTGTTTACACAACATCCTAGTGGAAACATCACTTCGACTTTACCTCGTAAAAAGCACCCAATTGGTTGCAGTATTGTGTCTCCTACACCATGTTGGATATGCCCACAATAATCTCCGTATCAGAAAGCATGCTTCTGTTTTGTTTGTTTTGAATTTTCACGCTAACAGTGGTAGTCAGTGTCGAACTTTAGCAAGGAAGAAGGTTTCTACTCTTGTTTAAAGTTAAATTCCCGAATACCTTCCTGACCATGAGAAAATGCCCTTCAAATTGACCTTACAAAAGGGAATACCTGAACCTCGTAGTTCGTCACCGGCGTTTGGCTACGATAGATGTTGCACTTTAACAGTAAATGTTCGCTGAAAATAAATGGAAAGATATAGCTGAATAGATTGTCTAGGTTAAACTATTTCAAACTAAACAGAATCTTTCCTTTCGTAGGCGTCTTGGTGAAATTGTCAAGAAAATAATAATCTCTGAAATTAACGATGCAAAATATTGGAATTATGACGAATTCAACTCCAGATATATCCCATGAAGATCCGATTCCCGAAATTCTGCGCTACGTTCACATTTATGAAAAAGGAAAAAAAAATAGAAATCTAGGAAATGTTTCTTGATTCTTTTATAAGACAACACAAAAGATGCAGTTAGCTTGGTTAATAATATTATGGAAGAAGACAAAATTTTCGTCAATGATTGTCGTGGCAAATTATATGATAACGTAGCATTTATGTCTAGAATGAGTTTTGGTGTTCAACACGAAAATCCTGAAGTTAACCCAAAGCTGCATAGCCTCAATTTAGCCTAACCTTGCAAGTGAAATACAACCTGTTCTTACATTTTTGAAGTTCTGGAAAAAAGCTTTATTTTATGTTTTGGGGAGAAATGTTAAAATAATGTAACTTTCGGACTGTAAAAAGACAATGTGATAGAAGATGGAGTTTTCGCCATGATGCTGTTTAAGTAATCCATGATGGGAGCGACAGCCTTATTGCAAACCTTGAACAGCGTATCCAAATCTGATGTGGAATCGCTTCTGAACTTTATGAAAAAAATTTCCATTCATATATTTATTAAAGTTTTGGTACCCAGGATTATTATCCTAAGTGAAGAAAGTTTCAGAAGGTTTGCGCGATCCGAAAATGGGGTTTCATGAAGTTTTTTTTTGTGATTTCAAAGGAATATTTAATCTTGAATTTGAAAAATGACGAAATGATCCACAATGTAATGTATTCGGCTAATGAGTATTGTAAGAAAATGGAAATACCAATTGCCCGAAAAAGGAGAAGAAGAATGATGCATGGAGAATCAGCAAGATATAGTAGATAACGGCACAGCAAGAAATGAATAGAGTAATGATAGATATTGTGAACCGATTAAAAACGGCAATGGACAATCAGTGTGTTCGTCTTTAAGCTCTCACAGACCGATTTTCATTTCTTCTGAATTTGAATTCATTTGTAATTGAAGTTGATCAGGAAAGGAAAATATTTAAAAAAAGGAATGTTGGGACTTTGCAAATTATTATGATATGGTGTGACAGCCATTCAGTTATATGATGAAATTATTGACGTTCTGATGCGCCTTTATGATAGAGGAAATACAGTTCCCCTCGATCGTAAAGATGCACTGGAGTCTTTACAGCAGTATGCGAGGGATGTCTTTCCTACGACGTGTGTTGCATGCAGATTAGTGCTTACCATCGCATTTTCAATTGCAAGTTGTGAAAAGGTCATTTTTACTATTGAAATTAATAAAAATTCAGATGAGGTCTTCCATATCACAAGAGCGACTGACCAACTGGCTTTGATCAGAATTGACAAAGAATTCAGCACAGGTCATGTGAAAAATGAAGTATTTCATGTTGTTTTCTAGAACAAAATATCATTTGGGGAATAAAATGGCTGATTTATATTTAATTTGAATAAAGTTTTTATTTCATGTTTCATCTGTTTTTGCATATTTAAAATGTCTTCCTTTCGCACCTTTCTTAGTACTAGGCCCTATTCTTGAATCTTAGGAACATACAAGCAAGGAGTTGACTCTGAGCATCACCAAAGGTCTGTAGGGCTACTGCTTGTGGCTCACTACTAGCTTGAGGAAAGGAATTAATGGCTGTGCCAAATGAAAAAGGCAAGGCACCCACATGCGCAAATATGGCACGACCGAAGTTAATCTTCTTTGTTCGTTCCACCGAACTGACATTTGGGGAGGCAGGAGCGGTTTGAATCTGGTTTTGCTTCTGACTGCCTCCCACTACCGACGAGGGATCCTGCAAAAGAAGAGGCGGTGGCAGCATTCGACAAGTAGAAGTCCGGGCAGTAGAGGTGACAGCTAGAGGTATGTAGGAAACATTTTCGGGGCTTATTGTACGGTTTGCTATTATAATAGAAGAGAGAGACAAGGGCTATTCTGGGCGAGCATCGTTGATAAATTTAGGTTTCAGGATTTGATGGAACGATCCCCTGCACTTTACTCCAACAACTGAGAAGTCCCACAGATTGTCCGGCACATTCATGGTGAGTGTACTAGTCTCAGAGATCTTCGTGCACTATAGCTGTTCCGGCACCAGGGCGAGCGTGGCCATTAACGCTTGGAATTTTCTTTCAAAAGAGGTTCTAGATCATCGGACTGTGTACTTTCAGCCCAAGCTAACTCTCTCAAATGGTTTAGAAAATGAGTAGACCGCCCATCTCCCATCACATCAGCAGCCCAAGCGCTCACTTAATTTTTCTACCTCTGATCTTCCATATTCAAGAATAAATGCTACTCTTACCCCCCCCCCCCCATACATCCATTCACTATCATTAATCGCCTAAAAAAAGAAAATAATGGAACACTTCTTACAGGCAGCCCAACCTATGTTCCTTGAACCTAGCGGCATACATTATATAAGGTCATAAATTTACACACTCAACCAGATTCGATGTATCGAAGGGAGGAAGAGTGACGGGGCAGATATGAACGTCGATTGATTTCCCTCCTGGCCCAAGATTGATGGGGCCGTTGAGGGCATAGTTATTTATGGAAGGTGTTGTGCTGGTTGGAACACAGCATGCTATAGTTCTTGATGCTGTATTTCAGGTGGATGTATATGTTGTGTTTATGTTGTAGGGGTGCGAAGATGTATAGGAGAAAAACTTCCTTCCAAAAAAGCGAGAATATAAATAGCCCATTAAATTTCCAAGTTAACACGGACTAAGCCGTGTCGTACGGTAGAGTGCTTGCCTGGGGATACAAAGACCCGCGATCGATCCCCAAAGTCCACAATTTTTACGGAGAAAATCGCAGAAGAAAACGAAAAACGCTTTATGGCCAACTCAAGAAATCGACTCAAGAGAAAATCGATGTCAAGGAAAACGGAAAGAAAACGACTTCAAGGGCTAACTCGTCTCAAGAAATCATCACGTCACCATGAAGCAGAAGAAGTCATCACGTCATCAGAATTGGAAGGAATCATGACATCCTCGTTAAAAGGGAAGATACATCAAGAAAAAGAACATCAAGAATTAACCCAGCCAACTTAAAGAAAAAAGAATCTCAGCCTACAAGAATACAAGAGTCAGATAAATGGAGTCAATGTTTCAAGGGGCATCTTCAGTCAAGAAATAATACATAGATACCAATATAGAAAAATTCGAGAAGAATGATATAGATAAATAAATATAAAATATGCCCCCCCCCCCCTGCCAATGTATTCCACTTTAGAATTCGTTAGATGTTCGAAATTGACTAAAAAATACGTTAAAAATATTTTATGCTAAACACAAATTCTCAAAATTCTCTCCAACAAATTTAATTTTTCAAAATGCTACAGCGACGTAAATGTCACGGAAATAATATTCATTTTTCACAAATTGGCCAAAGTTTTTCTAAATTGAGAAATAATTTTACCGTAAATAGTGAAAATTGTTTGTTGATCCATATTTTTTTATTTCAGATTTTTAAATATTTCACATAAAATTTCTAAATTTATTTGGAATTATAATAAAAAAATGAAAGAAGACAATATAAGAATTCAAGAGATTCATTTTTACATCATTTGCAGCTCCTTAACTTTTAAGAACCTAAAAAAAAAAAAATCCTTCGATACAAAAAAAGTTAGAATACTGATATTTTGGCGTGAACAATAAGACCATATCACTTATTGTTATCGTTGTCTAGTGAACACTCAGAGTAAACATTTGATGTTGTAGTTACATGAATAATGTACTTATATAGTAATTAATTTTATATATGCAAAAACAATTCACACATATACGAGATTTTTTGTTTTTTATTTAAGGGGCTATCTGGCGACTGCCGACTTAGGCATAAGTCGCCGTAAACAAACAGCCTAGTTTTAGGCTACTTTAAAAAATTGAACAGGAAACAAAAATAAAAAGAAATAACAATAACAAAAAAATAACAAAAACAACAATTAAACCTGGTTAAATGAAAGGGAAAAGGCCGGCCTCCCCCCAAAAGTCAACAAGTCCACAAGTCAATGTGCACGAATCTGTCCCGAGTATAAGGGACAGGCGGTAGCGACCCCGCCCATCCCGGTATATACGAGAGTTCTTCAAAAAGGATACCCACCATAGATTCTAATTACACTGATTTAACCTTCTACCAAAGTGCTATAAGTCACGTACACAGAAATAACTGCTTCATTTTGAATGATATGACATTACTTTAAATTTGGAGTCCGCAGTGACACCATGGATTCCATCAACGTTGAAGCAAGGACAAAACATCAAATTACTGTTCAAGCTTAGTTGGCGGAAGATAAGATTATTGATGTATTAATAAAAGTTTATGGTGACAATGAGAACCCGAAAGCCTACTGTTTATAAATGGATAAATGTTTTGCGCATGGAAGACTGGAGGTTGAAGAAGATATTCGTAGGGGCAGATCGTCAAAATCAGTAAGGTAGGAAAACATCATTGTGTGCGTGCACAAATTGAAGAGGATCATCGATGAAATGATGACAGGCAAATTGAACATCTCGGCAGATTCGGTTTATTCCATCTTTACCGACCTACTGAATCGCAGTAAGCTTTCTGCTCGATGGGTGTCAAAATGGTTGCATGAAGATCAGTTGTAGAAGAGAGCTACTCTTTCACTGCAAATTTTGAACAAGTGGTATAAAGATCACTAGGATTTTTTGAAAAGAATTGTAACCAAGGATGAGACTTTAATTTACTAGTATAGTCTGGAAGACAAATAGCAGCCTAAGCAATGGTCACCGAGGGATGGAAGAGGACCATCAAAACAAAGTCTGAACGATCAGAGGAGAGCTAATGACCACTGGTTTGGGGATGCTGGAGGTGTGATACTTGGAAGAACCATCAATACTACCTATTACGAAGGTACTTCGAGAAAACATCAAAAGGGTATAGCTGAGAAGCACCCCAATATAATTCATTAAAAAAGTCGTCTTTCATTACGATAACGCCCCCTAATTCCGCTTCTTTGAAAAAGTCACCTTTGCGAGAATATTGTTGGGAGTTGATCTTCCCTCCCCTATCAGTCTCCAAAGAGTCCTAACCTAGCCCCAATCAACTATAATTGTTTCTAAACCTTAAAATGCCTGAATGGCACTCGTTTTCTTTGTTAATGATGTTAAAAGAGCTTTTTAACTTTGTGTAATATTCATTCTTCAGTTTTATAGAAATAGTTTAAATGGATAGTATCAAGGCTTGCAAAAGTGTTTAGAATGTAGTGCTCACATTACAAGATCGAATGAGACACTGAAAGAAACATAAACAAATGACCATTTTGAAGTTTTAGGAGATCTTACAATGGGTTCACACATTGAACAGAAACAACATTTGACCGAAGAAAATCCAAATGAGTAACAACAAGGAGTAACAACAAGGAAAAAAGGTACCCTAGGAGACCTTACGGTCCATTCAAAGAGGGTACCATTGGACTTGCAATCGAGCGGGCATAAGGCTGCTCAATTGTTTTGCGTCCCTAAACGGCCACTTTTCAAGACCTTGTCTAGTCTTGACTTGAACTGGTCAACAGATTCACTGTTGACAACTTCCACTGGAAGTGCGTTCCACTTACTGCAGATACTGTAGGAGAAAAAATTTCCACACAGATTGCAGTTGTAACGCTTCAGTTCAAGTTTGAAGCCGTGATTGCGCGTTCTGTTCTCACTCAGTGTGAAAATATCCCGGTAGTCAACATTGTCGAACCCTCGAAGCATTTTGAAGACTTCGATGAGCTGACCACGCAGTCTACGGGTTTCCAGCGAGAACAGATCTAATTCCCTTAGTCTATCCTCATAACTTTTATGTCGGATAGAGGGAATCAGCTTGGTTGCCCTGGCTTGTACGCGTTCCAATCTCGCGATGTCCTTTCGCAATGAAGGACTCCAAAATTGTACGGCATACTCCAGGTGCGGTCGGACAAGTGAGTTGTACAGGCACAGTACAATCTCCTGGTTCCGATAACCAAACTGGCGCTTAATATAGCCTAGCATCCTTTGGGCCTTTTTCTCCGCCTCAATGCACTGTTTCGAGAACTTGAGGTCACTAGTGATTGTTACACCCAAGTCCTTCTCAGTGTCACTCGATTCAAGAGCAGTGCCCTTAAGGATATACTGAGATTGGGGGTTTCTGTGGCCGATATGCATAACTTTGCATTTGCCCACGTTAAAAGGCATTTGCCACGTGTCCGACCACTCCCCAATCTTGCCAAGATCTTCCTGCAGGCGGGCAGTATTTCCATCCTTTGCAACGTTCATACCAAGCTTGGTATCGTCGGCAAATTTGGAAATCTTGGCAACCATGTCACCGTCCATGTCGTTGACGTAGATGATGAATAGTAGTGGTCCCAGGACAGAACCTTGAGGCACCCCGCTAGTAACGGGCACCCACTCAGAAGACTGTCCATTTACCACCACCCGTTGCCGTCTGCCACTTAGCCAGTTCTCGATCCAGCCGGCTACCTTTCCGTCTATGCCAAGCGCTCGCACTTTCCGGAGAAGGCGGCGGTGTGGTACCTTATCAAAGGCTTTCTGAAAGTCTAGGTAGACCACATCCACCGCCTTGTCCCGATCGTGCTCACTGAAAACGAAGTGGAAGAGCACTGCTTCCGTTGGGTATGGTATTACCTCTCCTTTTTGAAAGTTCGAAAGGACCTTGGTGAAATGACGATTTTTTTATGTTCTCTATGCTGGTGGGATTTGGGCAAGCGAGCAAACGAAAGTTAGTTGTACATAGCTACAAATAAAAACGAGCGCTTAAAAGATACACCCCAAATCCTGTAAAGAAATGAATACAGCTCGTGCACGGTTTTAGGAGCCCTGAGAGTAAAGGCTAAAATCTTCGCTCTCTTGAATTATAGATAGATAGAATAAAAGGCATGAGAGATTGAAAGGCTAGTGCGTACAGAGACCCCTTGACACTCCCTCTCTCCTCTAGCTCCGGAACGTTTCGAAGCCAGAGGAGAAGAGGAGGGGCCAAGAGCCCGGACTTCGCCTCTTCCCCAGTTACCCTCCTCCTTGTGCCCTAAGGCATCAGGGTGAAGGTTTAAGGGGAGATGAGTTGGACAGGGAGAGGAAGATGAGAGGAAGCGATAGTACAGCGAGAAACTAGTAGGGGATTAGACAGGCGACCTAGGTGCTCATGCCCTACATCTAAACGCGGTGCTAATACCACGGTGTCTATCGACCACACGGTTTGTATGTAGAGCCCGCTTGAAAAGTCAGTGTCAAAGTGTTAGTGAGGAATTTAAGGTATTTGGAGAGTTACGGAGAGTTGTAAGTGTGCTTGGAGGTAAAGCTAATCTCTGGCTGTTGTTAAGTTGTTATAAGTTAGAATTATAGTCAAAGAGTAAGTAACCGAGTTCCAGATTGATGTGAATTCAGTTGTTGTCTTAATATTTAATGTAGGCGTTCAAAGAGTTATTAGTTTGTAAGTCTGTTTCTGATAAGTATTTGTTAGTTTTTCTTGCATGTTTTCGTTGTTATCTAGCTATGTTCTCTTCAGTGCGCATGTTTTAGATTCCTGAACACTACGCATGTTCCTTTTGAATATTTTTGATAGGTATTTTTATATTATTTACCTTCATTTTCTGTGTCTTATTTCGGTTCTCTTTATTGGTTGTCATATTCGTGGTTTAGTCATCGTTGTATTCAGTTTGTTTTCGAATTGTTAAGCTTCACTTCTATCTATATATATCTTCCACCTCTTCTTCGTCTCTTATCCTCATGCTGCTTGAGAACAGTTGGTGGGGTCTTCATCCTGCTCTTAATACCATTTGATTGGCAAATTCCTCTCCAATCTCTTCGTGTGTCTTATCAATGACCGCTTTCTCCCTTTTCATAAAAAACGTCGTTAAGGGGTTGGATATTGGCTTCTCTATGTAGTTCTTCTATTCTTCTTGTATATTAGTTATAAGGTACATTGCCTTGTTCTCAATCCTCTGTAATGGAAGAAGATTATTTCTCAACAATGTACACATCGCAATTGCCGGATAGATTAGCTTCGGTTGGAATAATGAATTATAAATTTTTGTTCCGTTGGCATAGCGTTCTTAACTTATATAGAAGTTTCAGTCCTATTTTTCCTTTTTCTATTCTGTCGGTTCCTCGTTTCCTGCCACTGGTTTTAGTTATATTTAGATTCAGTACTTTACATTTATTACTGTATATATATATTTTATTATCTACGTATATTTCTGCTATCTTTCTCCTGGATACTGGCACAATTTTGAAATACCACGGTTCGTACTAATTTTCAATCTACGTTCGTACTCGTTTAACCTTCGAATTTCTTCTCCCGTTGCTCTTGCTTGGAATTGGCCGTGCCTGTAGGGTGATACAACAACTTGCGTTATGTCATCCGCAAATTTTATATTCATACACCTCTCCATTGCTAGGGGGGGGGGTTATCTGCTATGTAGATAGCGTATAATAGCGGACTCAGGCACCTGCCCTGGGGAACACTGGCTTTCAGCTTAAATAGCTCTCTTTGGTGATTGCCCGTGTCTATATACGCGTATCTATCTATGGCATAGTTGTACAATAATCTTTCAAGTTTATTGTATGCCGGGATGCCAAACTTTGTCGAAGGCTTTAAATACGTCTCTGCCGACGATGTCAACGCTCATCTTATCGCCTTTCACCTTTGCTAATTTTTCCATTATTAGACAAAGTGCCATATCCGTGCTCCTGTTTTTTTCCGGAATCCGACTTGGTACTCATTGTAAAGGTTGTTTTCCTCAAGATGTTGTTCGAGTCTGTGCTTTAATATCTTTTCCTTTACTTCCCCGATGAAATCCAGTAGCGAAATAGGTCGGTAATTTTCTACCCGACATGGGGATTTTCCAGGTTTCGGTATGAAAATAATTTTCGCCACTTTCAGGTCGCTGAGAAAGTAGCCCGTATTCAGGCACGCATTGAAACATTCTTTAAACCTTCTAAAATGTTATCTTTTGCTTCGGTGTAGTTTTTCTTAGTGAGTCCTGAGACCCCTGACGCTTTCTCTTTATAACTGCTTATCGCGTCTTTAAGCTCTTGCATGGTTATTGTTGCATCAATTCCCTCGTTGGTGTTTCTACTTTCTTCGACAGAGTGGTGATGATGAGTCATTTAACTTATTCGGTTAAGTCCTCCAACAATTTTGTTCTCAAAGTCAGTGTAGAAGTTCTCATTTTCCTCTTCACTGATTCTGAAAACATTCTTCCAATGTTCACTAAGAGCTCCTTCAACCTCGGTTTCGTCATCCAGTTGGTTTCCTCTCTCGTCTTTAATTCTGATCTTTTCCTTAGCTGGTTTATTTTTCAATCTGTTTATTCATTTTCAAAACTGTTTCGATGATTCTTCCTCATCTATTTTATGGATATGGTTGTTCCAGTGTTCTTCTTGTTTTTCTTATATCATTAACGTTAGTTCTCTCTGCTTCCTTCTTAGTTGGTTGTACAGTTCCCTGCTTGGTCCGTTTCTACGTATCTGTTTCGAAGCCAATCTTATTTCTATGTTCTTGTTCATCATTTCAGTTGTCTATCTGAAGTTCTGGATGGTTCTGTAGGATCTTTCGAGGATTGCCTTCTCGTTTGCGTTGATCAGAGCTCGTCTGATTTCTCAGTCTTTCGTCAATATCTTCTATTGTCGCTTCGTTAAGTGTCTTTGGTTCCCATACTCTTAGAATTTCTTTGTACTTGGTCCAGTCCGCCTGATGAAAGGCCTTCCATTTCTTGTATGGCTTCTGTATGGGGTGTTGATTTACATTAAGTATGGTAGCTAGGTGATCGCTGATCGGTATGTCGATAGGTTTGAAGTGATAGTTGAATGGCAGGTTATAGTTCGATAGGCAGATATCTGGTTTAGATGCCACATTGTTCATAATCACAGGCCTGCGTTTGAAAAAATTTATGTTCCCCAGGATTTCTTTGTGGTTTCTTAATGAATCCAACCTCCTGAGCTCAAAAATAAATGTATATTTGTTCAATCAGGTGAGATTTTCTCAGTACAGCATACACCATTTTCATTGAGATTACCTCATTTTTTCTGAATTAAAAAAAAAAAAACTTTCTCTATCTAATAATGCATTATTACTGTTATATCATATAAACAGGAATACACCTATGTAAACTATAATTCTTTTAATAAACAAAAAATAAAAGAATGCAACATAATAAAGAAAATAATTATAATTTCGAAGAACAGACGCCCTTGACGATTTTCGTTTGTGCCTGTCATCTGGTGCATCACGCTTCAAACACCAACAGTAGTCAGCAAGCATGTTTCCGTTCCATTTACACTGGTACCTGGATTCCATTGTTTTTATGTCCTGGTGGAATCTTTGCCCCTGTTCTTTACTGTAATCTCCGCAGTTGTCGGGAAAATAATCCAGATGGGACTGTAAAAAGTGTATCTTTATAGACATTTGAGCTCCCAAATGTTTGAGACTTGTTAAGAGCTGATTGACCAGGGCAACATATTCTTCTAGGCTTCTCTTATTGCCTAGAAAATTGTTAACTAGAGCTTTGAAAGCTTTCCAGGCATCTTTTTCTATGTCCTTCATTGATGCATCAAATTGCTGATCAAGTTCCTGATTTGAAGTCCATCAAAAATTCCCCCATGGAGCTTAGCGTCACTGATTTGTGGAAATTTTTGAAGAAGAAATTTAAAAGCTTGGCCTACTTTATTAAGGGGTTTGACATAATTTTTCATTATGCCAAGCTTTATATGCAGTGGAGGGAGGAGTATTTTTTGAGGAGGCACTGAAGGTTCAGCTATCACAATGTTTGATCTTATTCTAAATGCTTCTCGTGGAGGCCAAACCTTCTTCTCATAGTGCATACTATCTGCACGACTGTCCCATAAACATAGGAAACAAGGATGCTTCCTGTAGCCTGTTTGCGTCCCAAGCGTAAGAGACACTACCTGAAAAAAAATTAGCACGGTATTTAAATTCAGTGTAATATTTCTAAAAACAAATTCAAAGTAATATTTATTAAAACAATAAGAATATGAATATGTACTGAAAAATCCTGTATGCCGATGCATTAAATCATCGTATTGGAACTAATTGGATATATGTACATCTTATTTTGAGTTTATTGAGTTGTGTTGTATACCCTCTCAATTAGGATAAGTTCCCCATTAACCCAATAGGATGCATTAACCTATAGGGACACACTTCAACAAAAAATATAACTAAAAAATGACTCATGATTTCCAGATTTGCATTCTTGTAAAATGTAAGTTGACCAAAAGGTGTATACAAGTATTATCAATTAAAAATGAAAATGTCAATATCAAAAAGCTTAGAAATGCCAAGTGTAAAATGATCTTACCTTTAAGTCACCACATATCCTCCACTTATAGCTAGAGTAATTTTTCGCATCCAGCAATTTTTTCATATTTTCATAACTTTCAGTTAGTTGGATTGAATGGCCTATAGGAACGGAAGCTATCTTGTTACCAATATTCAGTAACACAGCTTTTAAACTTCTACTGAAGGAATCTATGAACAGTCTCCATTCTAATGGGTTGTAGGGAATTCCAAGGGCCTCAACAAGTCCTTTAATATTGGCGCAGTATACTAAAGAGCTGGAAGAATGCTGTTAAAAATAGCTTCGAAACTCTTGTTCTCTATTTCTGCACCCCCCTAAATGTTGTTTCTTAAGCGAGAAGATTACTTTCACGAAGTCGAGAGCCAAGAAGTTGTGTATTCGCCTTTGAAACCCCAAGATCCCTGGTAAGGTCATTTAACTGAACTTGAGTGAAGGGTCTTGCGACCATATCATGTGTGGAAACCTGATAAGACTCAGATGCGTCATAATCTTGGTCAACTTCCATATTAATCTCTTCATGTACCTCTATATGTTCAGGGGGAGAAGGTATAGGAATTCCTGGGCCATGGGGCAGGGGTTTGATGGCAGAAGGAACATCCGGATATGCCACACTATGTTTATTCTTCTTATTTATACCTGTGGAAAATATAATTGCATATTACATAAAGGAATTGATTTGGAGTTGCAGATGGTACATAAATGTTTAGTAAAGGATATGTTCATGCTGAAGTGAACTATGTTAGTTTTTAATTTTATGCTAATTCTTTGCATAATAATGACATTTTCAGGAGCCAGTATAATACAGAAAGCTTAAATACTTGATACAATGCTCACCTTTAAGATTTGTCATGCAAAAATAGCAGTCCGTAGTGTGGTCCTTGCCATCTCTCCACACCATGGGAACACCAAAAGAGAGGGACTTCTGTTCGCCCTGACTCCAGCGTCTTAAACTTATGTAGCATCCCTTGCAGCAGATATGTGGTGCAAAACTTTTATCTTGATCTCTTAGCCTTACTTCAAAATATGCATGATACAAAGATTTAATTACAGGAGGGATTGTACTTTGCTGCTCGGGAAAAGTCACTTTGCCGCAAACATAGCAAAATCTGTCGGAGCTATTCTTACATTTTCTGTTCATTTTTAATTCAACCACTATTATTATTATTCTTATTATTATAATGCTAAGCAATTTTTAACCTGAAAAATATAAACCTATTTGCATAATTACTTAAAATGTACACAAAATTCACTGCGAATAGAGCAGTGCAAAAACTATTGAAATTTGATGTAATATAGATGTATAAACTATAAAATTATTATCACCCCCTGTATCGCAAAACCTGGAGGTGATAGGAAAAAACGGATGACAGATTCGGATTTAGGAGGTCAATTTTATTAAGAAACACTATAGAAAACCTAAGGTACATTTTTGACGCCGACCAGTGCAATGTAAGTTGAGAATTCCGGCCCCAATCTTTGAAGCATTTCCCTATTTAGTATCATCTTCAAATGCCTGCCGGCGCTGTTTGTGTTGCTAAACCAATTTTCAGCGCAGTGGGTGTTTATGTCTCCCATAAAGATAACTGGCTTTCTGCTATAGAAGAATCTGGTGAAATTGGCAATTGTGAGTCCGTCCCTCCTCGGTGGTTGCTAGTATAGGGCTGGTAAGTTTGAGTTGCATTTTTATTCCTGCATATGAGTCTATTATCCTTCTTGCGTCCTGTAGTCGAATTCTTTTTTTACTGCAATGGCGGCTCCGTTAAATATCTGTCTTGAATAGTTTGTTGCTATAATTTGTAATTCCATATCTTTATCCTTTCCACTTCTACCTCTATCCTATGTCCTGATATTATAATTATAACAGGGTCTAGTTCTCTAAAAATATTTCCATAGATATATTTCTTATCTTTCCATCTGTTTGTATTTAACTATAGAATTTCTAGTTTCCGCTTGTCCACTTTGAAAGTTATTCTAGGTTCTTATTTCTGGTTGTTTCAGGTGGTCCTATTTAACGCATTTTCTTTTTTCTTTCGTTTATTTCACGTCTAGACATGTATTCTTGCTTTCCTTTGCGAGATATTAATGTAGACGGGACCGAAGATTGTTGCTTTGGGGTTATGTTCTTGTTCGTAATCGATTTTCTTTTCTTTTGAGCTTTTCTTCTCGTTACTCTGGTCTCCTGAGAAAATTCCTAGGTGGTGCTATCTGTTTTAGTTTCATCAGTGTCGATATCTTCTCTTTCTTCTTCTTCATTATTACCACTTTTTAAAGTTTTTTATATTACTTAATTCATCGTTTTCTAGTTGATGTTTATTCTCAAGATGGATGAGGAGTCTACTTCTTTAGGATATTTCAATGGCTTGAGGCCCTTTTTTTATGGGGCTATCTGGCGACTGCCCACTTGGGCATAAGTAGCCGCAAACAAACAACCTAGTTCTAGACTACTTTAAAATAAAAATTTGAAAACAAAACAACGATAAAAAGGGAAGATGACAATTAGGAAGCAAGCTCCGGCGTCGGAGGAAGGTCCCCCTCCCCCTGGCGTCGGAGTGTCCGACCTACAAAGAAAACAACAATAACAAGAAAACAACAAAACCTACTTGAATAAAAGGGAGAAGGCCGGCCTCACCCCAATAGTCTATCAGTCCACCAGGGAAGGTGCATGCACTCGTCCTAAATACAAGGCACAGACGGTAGCGACCCCGCCCCTCTCGGTACTGGGACAGGTAACGTACGCGAAGATCACCCATACTGGGACATTCGACAAGAATGTGCCGAACAGTCTGGGAGACGACGCAGTCGTCACAATAGGGCGCAGGCGAGCGCTCCATCAAATAGCGATGCGTCACACGAGTGTGCCCGATTCGGAGACGACAGAAAGCGACCTGAAGCCGTTGCGGCATTGGGGGATAGGTCCCTGGGAACAGTCGTGGCGCAATGGTACGTAACTTTAAGTTCCCTCCGACCGTCTTCTATCTTCTTTTCCAAGCAATCCGAAGAGCTGCCCGTATTCTTGCCATGTAGTCAGTGTGAGGAAGAGCGAAACGCTGGTCCGGTCGCAGAGTTCTCGCGGACTCTTTGGCGCCCTTATCGGCGCGCTCATTCCACGCAATTTCTACATGAAAAGGAACCCAGCAGAAAATAATCTCGACATCCACCCGGCTTGCCAAAACCATGGGATGCGGAAATTCCAATGCTCCGAGAGCACTCAGGGCACTTTGTTAGTCGCTATAGATCACAATCCGGCTTCGGGCCGGGCACGACACGTAATCTCCCGTACCGAGTAGTGTATTGCCACCAGCTCAGCCGTAAAGACAGACGCAGCACCTGGCAGAGCTCCGCTGACTTCAAACAGAGGGAATACGGCGGGAAGCCAACCTCCTCATCGGACTTGGAGCCATCCGAATACACTGTCACGGTTCCAGCGTGACACAAGGTGTGCTTCAGAAAGGTCGAACGCAATACTCCCGGTGCTGTACAAGCTTTGGGAGCAGAGGCATGGCGACAAATAGCCAAATGTGGTACCCTCTAGGGTAGCGTCCTGGAAAGAACCAGGGGCGCCAGCAGCCCGAGAGCTATACCTAGATCTCGAAAAAGTTTCCTGGCCCTAAACCCAAAGGGCTTAGGGAATCTCCCCAGCATCAACCTACAGGCTCTCAATGGGGAAAGTGTGGAAGGCACCGGTAGCAAGGCGAAGGCCGTGGATGCATAAAACTCGCATTTGTAGTCGAGCTTCGAACGAACAAAGGATAGATAAAAAGTAAGGCAGTAGCCCTACCAGCGCCCCAAGCGCTGAACGTCACGGAACGGAGAATATCCATGGCGCGGGTAAAGGAGACCCTAAGGCGAATATAAGCGTCCTAGGTGAGGCGTCGGTCAAATACAAGACAAAGGAAATGGTGCGATTTAACCACTTTCAGGCGCACCCCATTAAGAAACAAGTCTGGCTCGGGGTGTAGCCGTGGATGGCGGCAGAATTGCATCACCTTGGCCTTGGTCAAAGAAAACCGAAACCTGTGCGCTTCGGCATAGCGAGTGACGCGGTTCAATGCCTGTTGGAGACGACGCTCCAGAGTTGGCATCTGGGCCGCGCCAAAAGAGATCGAAAGGTCGTCCACGTAGAGCGTAGACAGAACATCTTCCATGAGCACCGAGGTGATGTCTGACACTGAGGACACTTCCCTGCGGGACACCCTCTTCCTGCTCCATTGGGCCGGAGAGGACTCCCTCCACCCGTAAGCGGAATCGACGATCTCACCAAAATTCAGATATAAACATTATGAGGCGTCCCCTCGCCCTCATCGTTTGGAGAGTCTTTATGATACCGTATCGCCATGCGGTATCATAGGCCTTCTCCAGATCGAAAAACACCGTGGCGTAGTGCTGTCTACGAAGGAAAGCCTCGCAGACGGCATTTTCCAGTCGGAGCAGAACATCCGACGTGAAGTGGAACTTGCGGAAGCCGCACTGTGCGGAAGACAGATGGCCTCCGCTGTCCAGGAAAAAGGCTAATCTAACATTTACCAATTTCTCCATCAACTTGCACACGCAAGAGGTTAGAGAGATTGGGCGGAAACTGGTCGGAGTAGAGTGATCTCTCCCCAGCTTGCGAAAGGCAAGCACAGTAGCGATTTGCCAGGAGTCTGGGAGAAGACCTTCCACCCAGAACCTGTTGAACAAATCTAACAGAAAGACCATGCATCGCTCACCTAGATGTCGAAGCATGGCGTACAGGACATCGTCCGGACCATGGGCGGTGTCCACGCACGAAGCGAGAGCGGAACGCAGCATCACGGCTAGAGAATGCGGAAAAAGCGGTCGCTAAGGATTCCGCCACGGACGCGGGGTCCGAGATTGCGGTCCCATTCTCCTGGAGAACGGGAGTGGGGTTCTGCGAGAACTTGCCCCGAATCCTTTTGACTCGCTTCCACACCTCAGCTAAAGGGGTCTTCCCGTTAAGTGAAGACACGTATGCCCGCCAAGAAGAGCGGCGGGCGTGCTGCGAAATATACTGGAACTTAGCCCTAGCCCGACGAAATTCAGCGACAGTGAATCATTCGGGCGGCGCTTATAGCGCATGTAGGCATAACGCTTCTGTTTCAGGTCCGTCTCACACTTGGCCGACCACCATAAGAAGTGGTTGGCGTGCAAAACGGCCAGACGTCCTAGGAGTAGTAGTCAGGCCCACGGCGATGAGGTTGCCGGAGAAGAACTTGACGGCCTCATCTACCGACTTAAACTCATCGACTGAGATAGAGAATTCAGTCATTTCCTGAAATGCAGGCCAATCGCGCCCACGCTAAGCACCACCGTGGTGGGCTCTCAGGCGGCAGTTGCCCTGAAAATGATATTTGAATAGGAAAGTGATCACTACCATGGAGGTCATCGACCACTTCCTAATCAAAATCAGGCTGTGCATCCGAAGAGCACAAAGATAGGTCAAGGCAAGAAAATGAATCGGTTCTCGGACAGTAATGCGTAAACTCATCCACGTTTAGGACACCCATCCCAAGCTCTCCGATCAGATCGGCAAGGACTTGTCCCCTGGGATTTATTGAGTAATCTCCACAGAGAGGATGCCTACCGTTCAGATCTCCAAGCCAGAGATAGGGCCTCGGCAACCGTGCCACGACGCGGCGGAAGTCCCTCGCGTCCAAGTCAGCTGACGGTGGAATGTACGCAGAAATCAGAGTATACCTCCTATCCAGGTGCAGCTGCACAGCCACTGCCTGAAAGGAGGTATCTAAAGAGAAAGGAGGAACGCAGACATTATGCCTGGTGTAAACCGCGCATCCCTCAGCCTGGCCATCCCGTGGTGGTGGGGTCGCAAGACCCTTATACCCCGGGAGGGCAGGCAGGGGGCACGTGCCTAGCATGGTCTCCTGCAAAAAGATGGCTAACGGGTTACGAGACGAGACAAGCCTCCGCAGCTTCTTCCAGTAGGCCCGGAGTCCACGGCAATTCCCGTGAAGGAATATGCCCTTCAGGCCTAGCTCGGAGGAGATGCGGGGGCCCTCCTCGAACTGAAGACCCTCACGGGATTGGCTGTACGCTTCCCGGGGGCAGAACCTCGGGCGCTGTTGGCCGGACAAAGCACTGAAGGCGCTGTCACCTTCGAGGACTTATTGGGGGAGGTTGGGCTCGCCATGCGAGTCTTTTTCTCCCTCCGCCTCGAAACTTTAGGCGGGCGTTGCGGCTTCGGAGGCGGGGGCGTCTCTTTTCGAGGAACCACTGTCTCTGAGCCACTCGCTCCACCTCGGGGCGTGGGCGAAGGGGCTGAAGCTCCTTTGTTGCTGTCCTCCTTTCAGGGAACAGGTTTAGGAACCCCGGAAGATGGCTAGCGACCATCTTCAGGGGTGTTGCCTCCTGTGAGTCTAACGACTCGGTGGAGGCGCGTGGCCGTTTCGCCTTACGGAAAACGGTCACGCTGTGGGAAGAGGGGGGAGCCCTGGTTTTAGACGGGGCAGGGTATAAACCCTTTTTGCCGCCAGCTTTACCAGGGGAGCGCCCGGGTTGGGTAGGGCCCGCAAAAGGGCTCCGAATGGGCGCGGAAACAATCATGCTCGTTGGCCTGGATGGGCCAGCAGCAGAGGGTGCCTTTTTAACTATTGAGGCATATGACGTCCCAGGCATAGTCGGGCGCGCCAGGACCAAGTCCTTTGCCTCGCGGAATGAGAGTCGATCCTGGGCCTGAACGGCCAGGATTTTTCTCAAGGAGATATGCACTACATTGCTTCGAAGAAGCATGGTTTGGCTCTCCGCAATTGACACACTTGGCCACACACGCTTTGGACTTATCGTGTGCGACCTTGGAGCAATTTACACAGACTTCGGGTGACCCCGACTTTGCACGTCTACATGAGCGATTCGTATGGCCGAAGCGGTGACAGTAATAGCACCGCCGCGGCAGTGGCACGAATGCCTTCACGAAGGCTCCCGTCCGAGAAACGAGTCACCTTCGGCTCTCTACCAATTGCACTAGCTAATCCTCTCCTCTGATGGATCATGTTGCCCTTGGACAACATGGTACCAGCAGTGGAGCGAATAACGAGGAAGCGTTTCAAGCCAGCGGGCTAGAAAACACCAGGTAACCTCTGAATGAGGGGCCCCTATGTCATCGAGGCTCCGCCCTGTTTACTTTTCGTCTTTGTCATAATCAGGAGCTCCGTACCCGGGGGAGCAGAGGGGCCGGATGTGCCGGTCTTGGCTTGGTCGCTTGCCAAAGTGGCAGCAGACCTATTCGTCCCCACAGAATCCGCGGATGGAGAGGAACCCCGTGTCTTCTTAGTCTTTCTTGTCTTTTTCTTCTTTTTAGGAGAGGAGGGCGGGGATTGAACCCGCTTTTCTCCTCGATCGACAGAAGCCCCTAGGCCAGATGGACCGGCCTCAGCCAGGTCCTTCTCCGAAATGGAAAAGGTCCTGGTGGTTTCAGGGGCACCGGTTAGAGGAGATCCCTCCCCTTCTTGTGCTGCCTCGAAGACCATAGCCGTTTGAGGAGGACCTTGCATAGGGGCGGATTCAAGTTCGGTGCTTGGCACCGAGCCCGGATTCCTCCCCATGGAAGGCCCTACCGTCTGAGGCTGGGTTTCCTCAAGGACCATGTCTATCACAGTAGGGGCCTCCAGTTGGCTCTTCCCTCCCAGGACATCGCAGGTTCCCTTGGCAGCGTCATAAGTCTTTAGTGGAGAGGCACAGGCCTTGACCCAGGCAAGGTTTAATATTCTTGCCAGCAGGTCTTTTGAGGGAAGCGATCGAAGGGGCCTGGCTTCTCTCTCCTCCCTAAGGGGGTTTGCCCTACCAAGCCGCTTGCACGAGGGGCGGTCGGCAATGGGCTGCCTGCTGGTTTTCTTGGCAGTCCTCTTAAAAAGCAAAGGAGGGACTGCCGCTGGAGATAGGGAGGTGCCCGAAAGCACCTCCAGAGAAGGGGGTGAGGGGGAGTCCCCTGCACCCGTAGGCGTAGGAGAGGAGTAAGCCTCCTCTCCGGTTAAAGAGATATGGAGGGTCCCTTGCGCAAGCACAGGGGGGGAGGCCTCCATCTTTTCTGTGGAGCTCCCCGAGGGCGGCTCCGTTGTTTTAGGGGGAATTAAGGGGAGATGTTTTTGTTTTGCATCATTGGGCATGGTGACCCTCTTTGTTTTACGGGACGCAATCGCTCACCACCTCTTGCAGTAGCCCACACTGCAAGAGGTGCTTACAGGCCCGGCAGAGCCAGGCGCCGCCATTTGGGACCACCCCTCACGCCTGGTGGCCTGGCAGTCCTTCGGCATGGTGGCTCCACCTTGAACATGGCGTAAGAAAGATAGATTTTGTAGACGAGAGGAAAAAGGATGTGAGGAAGGTATGGGTGGGGATGAAGCAGGTTGTTAAAAGCCAACCACCCCAGATGGGAGCTCAGGGGTTAGTGGACATTGTCTCCTCCCCCCTTAGCCCCGATTCAGGACGATTGGCTGAGAAGAAGGTCAGCTTCTACCCTGTGAAATTAGAGGCTGACCAGGGAAAGTTGTGGGACAGGTTGTATGAAAAGCGACGAGGTAGGAGAGAAATACAGGCTATCTGAAGGAAGGAAGAGAGGCTAAGCTGTGGCCAGACGGAGCGCTGGATCCCGTCAGCACGGTGGCCAGGATGGCAAATCGCCGCGCCCCTTACGGGGGCCAGATCTTGGAGGCCAATTACTGCCACATACACAAAAGTCAGTGATACCTCTCCTACTCTCATTGCTGACCAAGAAGGAAACACAGAAGATCCAATTGTGTTTGTGATATTGCCAAAACTCAATGAATCTCTTTGTCTCCATGTTCTTCAGGAAGACTAACTGAATACCTAACTCGGTCGAAGCCATATAAATTTGCATTGTAGATGAAGGCACACTTTAAGCTTCGCAATAGAGAAAGCTATTGTTACTTCAGCTGAGATTTCAGCTGAATGAGGCACCAGCCTATAGATGATGGTAGACTAGGATACTTGATTTTACATTTATTTTCCTGAAGTTTTCACTTAAAAGAGTAACAGCCTCTTTAATGATCTCTTGGCTCTCGCCACATCCTAGGTATAGCAAATGACAACTTATCACGTGTTTTTTGGTTCAAATCCGTAAAGTCTCGACACAGTGCATGCACTACTTGTGAGGGGGCCCAAATACTTGTCTTGATCAGCAATTTTTAATTTAAAATATGCTAACCAAGCTTGTTTGAAAAATGCGATGATGTTTGTCGTCTGACTGGGAATGGTGAAAGTACTACATATATAACAAAAAGAGTGAATAAAAAAATAAGTTGAACAGTCACAAGTTAGAAAAACAAATAAAAAAGCGTACATAGATTCCTGCTAACCCTTTGTACATATATATTTAGGTATTGTTTCAGAATACGATAGAAATCACCTATAGAGAGCCGCACACAAGTTATTATGGGATGGGGGGCTCTTGAAGGTCGCCAGTTATAGGAGGTTTCTTGAAGGTCGTTCCTTATTATGAGGGACCCTTGAGGGTAATTGTGAGGACAACCCGAGAGCCTTATAAGGGGGACGCTAGTTGCCAGTAATGGTAATAGATTACCGAGTTATCGCGTAATCTTCTGGCAAGGACTTCAGTTGATATAGATGCCCCGGTTGATTTGCGTGCCCTCCTTTAATTTCCACGAGAGTTATTTGTTGATTGTTATGGGGTGCCCTAAGCAGAGGGGCGGTCTTATTCTAGCGACGGGATCAAGTAGCCGGAAGGATGAGGATAGACCACACTGGGGTAGTTACACCTTAATATCCGAGAGATCGGACTGAACGATATATAACGCGATATATTGCTATATAAAACAGTAATCTAATTCTCATCTGTTCTAGCTCCACATAATTATATATATTCAATTTAAGCCACGCCCTACAAGTTCCTCGTTCAACTAAGCCACACCTCCCTCTTATGTACTGGCCTATTAATTTGTCGGTATTAACATAACTCAACTTTTGATTGACTACTGCCGAGCATATTGATAATAAAGGTACTCCGACTATTGGTAAAATTCTCTGTGGGCTGTGGCATGTTTCCATGGAGACAGATTTCTGACCTGGCTTCTATTTGTTTAACAGTGATAGCTAACCGGTTTATTCTGGATTCTACTTTAAATATTATGTTTGCTAAAGATTGCCTCGACCAACTCTAACATAGATAACTGTGCCCCGTTTACTACCGTATGACATTCTCGTAAACGGCGCTAACTTTACTTTTCTCTCTCTCCCTGTACTTTATGTGTGTAGCGACTCTCACGTGTGTCCTATTTTGGACGTACACGCCGGTGGCTACAGTCGTCCGACCTTAAGTCGACGGAGTAGTTTACCTGCTGCTATTGCACCTTGACCTTTACAAAATTTGGTTTTCTACATTTCATGTAAGTTATTTTCTTAGGTTAACAATTGTTATGGATTCTTAAGTCCTACCTTAATTGATATACGTAGCATTCAACCTAGATTATAACTCGTTACAGCTAATTAACTTTTACAATACGTTTGACAATGTTTATACAACAATTTATTTATTTCATTCGTTACTTTGGATGGGAGCCGTCTATTTTAATTACACATTTATAGTTCTTCCCATCCTGGTACCTCGTGATGACTTCGCGTCTGAATATCACGAACTTCTCGATATGAATCTTATATAATTTCACCTGATGTACACCTTTTATTTATATTGGCACACTGTCTTATAATTTTAGGCTAAGTATTATTTATATGTTGTCTTTAGCGAACTTAATCCTTCTTCCCGCTCGCGATGAGGTGCGTTCCTCTTGCGGCTCCTCTGCTCTAGGCGAAGGGCCAGGATCAGGGGTTTCGGTTCCCCTTCCAGTTGTTGCAGGCTTCATTTCCCCAGCATGGTCGGGTCTCAGCCTCTTCTGGGCAGCCCAGGACACCGGGATACTCTGATCGCCCTCCCGAGAGTCCTCAATTGCCTAGGGTAATCGTGCCAGTTTCAACCGGTCAATTGAGACGGTGTGCATCCTTCCGTTCGGGAATTGTAATGTGAACACCTTACTGCCGCGTTCAATAACCATGAAGGGTCCCACATATGGCACCTCAAGAGGTCTTCGAACACGGTCTATTCGCACCTACGCGTGTGATGCTTTGGCAGCAAAGTTGGGCATCATTCTTCTGTAGTATCCCAACATTGCTAAGTAACGACGTAGTCCTTTAGTCTCTCGGCTTTGACAATTCCCCAATTTCCCTTATTTGAGGGAAAGGAGGACATATGCTGTTTTGCGAGATTTAAAGGCTCAGGAATGTGATTTCCTCTTTTGCCAACTGTCATTTTTATAGGGAAATCCTGAGGCCTCTCTGTAATAATTTTTCATGGAGAAGATCTGCCAATTTTTGGATCCGTGGTGATGGATATCGGTCGGACTTTGTAATGGCATTTAGAGCTCTATAGTTCCCGACCATCCTGTACTCACCGGTGGTCTTATTGGGTATCACAGGTATCGGTGAGGCCCACGGTGACTTTGATGGCTGGATTACTCCTTTTAAAAGGTCCTCGATTGTTTCCTTTGCTACTTTCCGCTTTTCCACCGTCAATTACGAGTACCTAGGACGTGCAAATGTAGGTAGGGCACTGCCGGTATCAATATTATGCTCCACTGATTGGTCCATTGCTGGTACCGTTTGAGCGGGAGCTGGTCCATACAATGCGTCATATTTTTATAATATTTTTCGACATGATTCGGGTACATTTTGGAGGCCTGTTCTTATCAACGCTATGGATAGTTCCTCGGAAGTTTGAACCACTGAAGCGAGCTTAGTGTTTCGATCCAGCAGCTTATTCTGGGTGCAATCCACGATTAGATCGAAGTGCTTCGAGAAATCCATTCCCAGGATGGGTGCGGTGATGTTTGCTACAACGAAAGACCATCGAAATGACCTTAAACTTGGAATGGCTAAATCCGCACTCATTTCCCCGTGGATTTTAATCTGCCCGCCGTTTGCGTTTGAAAGATTTATGCAACTTTATTTGATGTTGCTGTCATTAGCAATGCTGGCTGGGATGATTGAAACACTCGCCCCCGTGTCGATCAGGAATTCGTACCTCTTGTTGTCAATTTTTGCGGCTAATTTGAAAACGGCTGGCATGCCCGCTGCCGCAGTGGCTAAGACACGCCTTCTTAGTTTTCAGGCGACGATGGTCTAGATGAGGGCTGATTTTATAGATCCTCCTTTTTCTTTGGCCACTTGAATCACGGCTTACACCAATTTGCAGTGTCGCCGTAATAGAGATGTGCACGATACACTATTGACCTCTGGTTCTTCCTAAAAGGACGCACATTCACTGAAGTGAGGTTTAATTTGCCACCATGACTTTTACTACCACTCCGCGCTGCACTCGCAAATTGTTTCTCGCTCATTACCGCCGGACCGCATGCATTTTCCGCACTATTCACATTAACGCATCGTTCTTTGTTTAAAATTATTAATTCGTCTACGAGTTTACCGATTTAGGTTAACAAGAGGTCTTTTTGAGTGGCAATTATCGGTGCAATGGTGGGAGGCAATGATTGAATAAATTTATGCCTCACAAGTTCCTCACCTCATCCACCTGCAAGGCTGTGCGCCTCAGTTACTCCAAATTTCACGAAGGACGGCCAGTGAAAGTCGATGAGGCTGTTATTCTTTCGAATAATTCTGGCTTAGTCTTCCCGAATAGACTTACGACTTCAGCTTTTAATCTCTCGTAGTTTTCATCTTAGAAAATGTCTGCAGGAAGGCGGTTCACTGTTTTAGGGGGTAATGAAGCCAATATTTGTTAAAATTTTGTTGCCTCCTTGGTGATTTTTGAATTTTAGAATTAAGGCTCTAAAATACTAAACCAACCCGTCACTGCAGCGTCGTTGAATACTGAAGCTTTCATCGTCACGGAACTTACTGATTCTGCCTCACCTTGCCTCGTCTGGTTGACTTCCATTCTCTTTCCTCTTCCTTGTGTTTCCTCAAATTCTTCAATGTTCTTCGGCTTTTTGTTTTGTTTGGTGGAACAACGGCACTGGTTGCTAAAGATGGACGGTTCTTAATGTAAGGTCGCCAGTTATGGTGGGGGGTTTCTTGAAGGTCGGCCCTTATTATGAGGGACCCTTGAAGGTAATCGTGAGGAAAACCCAAGAGCCTTGGCGACGCTAGTTGCCAGTAATGGTGATAGATTACCGAGTTATCGCGTAATCTTTTGGCAAGGACTCCGGTTGATACAGATGCTCCCGTTGGTTTACGTGCCCTCCTTTAATTCCCACGAGAGTTATTTGTTGATTGTTATGGGGTGCCCTAAACCGAGGGGTGGTCTTATTCTAGCGACGGGATCAAATAGCCAGAAGAATGAGGATAGACCACACCAGGGTAGAACACCGGTATTTCGGGAGTTATGTAATCGCGAGGAATTGCGATTAACGAAAAGAATGTGCAACGGTTGTTTTCCCGATTAATAAGGCCTTGAAGCAGGGAGACTCAGGAACGTCAGGATATTGAAGTCACCAAAGCAAAAATAGAATTATTATTGAACTAGATCTTATTGCACTTTACAAAAGTTCTTTAATTCAGTTTTAAGTTTTAAGTTCGGACATAAATTAAGTTCGAGGTCAAGTGCGAGCAAAGTCTAAATGAGGTCGGACGAATAAAGCCTTCATGAGTTACATCTTAATTTCTGCGTTATGTACATGACTATCTACAAAGATGAATTACGCGAATCCGAGAGATCGGACTGAAAAATATATAACGCGATATATTGGTATATAAAACAGTAATGTATTTCTCCTCTGTTCTGGCTCCACACAGTTATATATATTCAATTTAAGCCACGCCCTACAAGTTCCTCGTCCAACTAAGCCACACCTCCCTCTTATGTACCGGCCTGTTGATTTGTCAAAATTAACATAACTCAACTTTTGATTGACTACTGCCGAACATATTGATATGAAAGGCACTCCGACTATTGGGTAAAATTTCTGTGGGCGGTGGCATGTTGTCCTGGATACAGCTTTCTGACCTTGCTTCTATTTGTTAACAGTTATAGCTAACCGGTATATTTTGGATTCTGCTTTGATTATTATGTTTTCCAAAGATTGCCTCGACCAACTCTAACAGAGATAACTGTGCTCCGTTTACTACCGTGTGACATTCTCGTAAATGGGGCTAACTTTACTTTTCTCTTTCTCTCTCTCTCTGTACTTTATGTGTGTGGCGACTCTGCGTGTGTTCTTTTTTAGACGTACATGCCGGTTGCTACATTTTAACCCCACTACCCGACGTGTTACTGGATAGACAAGCTACAAGCTATCGCCGTTTGCTAATAAACCCTCTTCTACAAGTCGTGGTCAAAGTATTGACACAATTAATTAATATACGAGTAGTAGCTAATTTAGCGTTTCCCCCTAATATTTATGATTAGCAATAAATAGCTAATAAACCAATCAGTTGATTAAGCTTAATACATTAGGACCAACAATACAATTTTGCTTATTCAGAGAGTAAGCTGTACAGTAAAAACTTGATGTGATAAAAGAAAACTAATGGTAGTTTTGACATAAGCTTGTAAATGTTAATATAAATAAAGTGAAAAATCGAACTCATGAGAAATTATTTTAAAAATTTTTCCCTTTGTAATTAATTAGATGATTCCCCAATAAACTTAGAATATATTTTTTGTAATTGATAATATTAATACACTATGTTATAGAGCACAATGTTGACAAAATATATAATAGTGTCATTTTTAACGAAATATAGCTTAGGGATCTTTTGGGCAAGATAGTTTTGAAGTCTAGGATAAAACTGAAAATATAGAATTTGGCACACGTAAGAGAAAAACAGAGTGCATACTAAACAGCCAAAATGATTTGCAAAAGAAACATAAATCAACATCTAGTTACATTTTAGGGCACAATTGCTTATTCAATTAGCAAAACAGTACTGTATTTCTATACAAACCTGATTGTGGAGAAATTGTCGGCCAGAAAGGAGAAAGCATGTTTTTCGCAAATGGTACCAAATAGTCGATTTTGGTGCAAATGCATTTATATAATTTAAAACATAATTTTTAGTCACCAGAATTATTTTCATATATTTTTATGATTTATGGTGGCGAGAAAAATAAATATTTGAATCTAACACTTTAGAATTTATGCAAATTTACAACATTAAATATACTAGAAATACGATAGGAAAATTACACGATCTGAGTTTATTTGGAGTGGTATTACCGCTACACCTTCCTGAAACCACTGAATGCTTACTATGTCAAAGTTGTTTAAAAAATTCCATTGAAATAATCCCGATAGGCAAGTAAACATCTCCAAACTAAGTGCACAGTTTGGGCAAGCCTATCTACAGGCTGTTGTTCCAAACACAGCCAAAAATATTTTTTGGAAAATAGGAATTTTTGCATTGTTTAAATGGGGAATAGTTAAAGGAATATCCAAATAATATAATGGAAATTTGACCTGGAAAAAGGTGCTGAAATAGGACATTGAGGTGTGGTGCCTAAGGCTGTAACATTAAAAGTGATTTGGAGTCTGTTCAAGCCAGATAATTTATCCCGGGATATAATTCCCTTGCCAAATGTGGTCAACACTATAAGAAAACAGAAACCCATGCCTCAAGAGTGAGCTCTTGTTTTCACTACCTTTCCATATACGAGTCAGAAATTCACAAGAAAAAAGAATCGACTCTACACAGAAGCGTCGAGAGTGAATGCAACAAGAAAGATAAAGGAGCAAGTAAAACAGAACAAACCCCCAACCTACAAAGCTGTGTCATCCTAGGCGAATGAAGGTGACAGTGAGGATGGAGACGAAACCAAGATTGTGTATTGCAGTGACACGTTTGTCAATTCTATACAAGGGAGGGTGGGTTTGTCACCCCGTTTGTAATTAAGGAATGCTCAGGGATAGAACATGACGAGGAAGTAGTATTTCTGTTTGAGTTGTGCCAGTAAGCATATGTTTCTCCAAGTTAGAGGGATAACATAGATCCCTGGAGTCCCTCGTACCAAGTTATTTAGATTTTGGTACAATAAAATTAGTTTTGGTAAAACCTACTATTTCTGTTTTTTCCTCTAAAACCCGTGACTAAGGTGTGGACTTTAAATATTACATCCCAAAACCTATCCACAATCCTTAGCCTTGTGGCACATTAAAAGCATTGTGCATATAAATACGAATTTTTGTTCGCAATTGGTGGTATCTGCTCCACATGCGAACGTTCGATGGACAGTGTTAAATGTTTAGCAAGAAAATTAATAATACAAAAAGCTGACTCTCTGAGTGTTTTGAAATTTGTGAATTTGCATTAAGAAATAAAATTAGGTTCACGAATCCATAAGCAAATCTCTTTCGGCAATTAGTCCATAAAATGGGCTGTTTGTCAAAACGACAAGTTTTTATTGTGGTCATTGGTTAAGCATCATGCAGTTATTGAGGTCTTGAAACATGTAGCATGCAAGCTCTAAACTTAGCCACCATTTTAACTACTGGATCATCTGCACATTAGATTCCCCCTAAACGGGGAGGTAGGTTTCCAAAGAGAATATCCAACCTGCTCAAAGAACATAAAATAAATTAGACATATATATGAATCTACTAATATAATGACCACCGTTTTGTTAGAAAGTAATAGGCTAATAACGGTCAACGTTTTGATAATGTATTAAAAAGTTAAACTATTATTACATATTTTTTATTCTAGTTCCTATCAGTGGCGGCTCGTAGCTAAAATCAGTAGAGGTGCTGCAGCAGATTTTTTACCATTGTTTTAATATTGTGTAAAAGGAAATAAACATAAAAAGAAAACTTATAGATAAACTTAATAAAATCTTAAACAGAACAAACGCAAAATTTTTTTACTTACAAATAACCTTAATTGTTACAGTTCAAGCTTGATCCATTTATTAAGAACCGAAATCCATTCTTCTTTTAATTTGCGCGAAAAGATTAATTATTTTCTCCTTGATCTCCGGATGACTAATGAGGATTTTTTTCTCCATTGAAAGCACTGCAAGTGCATTTAGTCTTTCAGAATTTATGTGTTTGCTATATAAGACGTGTGAAATTGTATTCAGGTTCTACTGGGATAAAGTACACACACATAGTCAACCAAAACCACACGCATAAGAGTACTTCCAGGAAGTCCAGGAATGGTGCCGGCTCCATGCCTACGAGCTGGATCCAGCCCCCATGATCGAAATGGAAGCACTCGATAGCACAACCACATTAACCACTTCAATCACCATCAAGGAAACAAAACATTACACCAAAGCCACAAGATAACGGGCCCCTGGCCCCTCCAGCCTTCCAACCACAATCATGCATCACCTGCCAGAAAACATCTACCGAACATTGACACACCTCTTCAACACCTCCAAAACCTCTGGATATTTTTCTGAATATATTCAAGGCCTCACACAACATTCTACTTCACAAACAACACAAAGACACAAAACAACCAAACAGCTACAGGCCTATTGCTCCCTTAGAGCAGTTAGGGAAAATACTAAAGCGTATGGTGAACACACATCTGCGGAGCTTCCTGGAGGACGCTCTGGGGCAACATTTGACAAGTATCTACGCTTTGACGCAAACCAAACAACATACAAGTCAATGCCAAATGCATAATAAACATACTGAAAAGGTTCTACCCTAGCATTAAAAAATGCAGTTACACCTGTACAAAACGCTCGTTAGACCAATAATCACATACGCACCAATTACACTAACGGCCGCAAGCCCCACATAGCAGGGAAGCGCACAGCGCATTCAGAACTCTGCTCTGAATCGCGCCTGTCGCTCTCCCCTGTATACGAGAATGTCGATCCTACACGACACAAATAAACTCGCACCACTAAATACCTACACCTTAACACGACTAACCTGACAACTGGGAGAACTTCAGAGAGATCCCATATACAACCAGGTACACCACATTAAATATGCTGGTGCTTGGGTACGCAAATTCCAAGCAGCATTTCACCACCAACCACCTGAACCAATATACTCTTAAATACCAGCATTACTTAACGTTTCCTTGAATCTGAACGCACACCGCCGCGCCGAAGTGTACAAGTCACTAAGTCACTGCGTTTTGGTGATCTAGTCAAACCTCGTCGAACTGCCAAGGAGTCCGCCCTTCCTAGCTGACCCTCCAGCCTCGCCAGACAAACACTTCAATTTCGAACTACATGTCAACACATATTTCGCACCGGTGTATAACCACCAGCTTATCTCCCTCATCCTATCTCTTATTGAGTTATTAACAAAATTCTCCTCTTCGACTACTAGTTTGCTGTAACTTGACTACAACGATTCCTCTACTTTTCTTTGTATTTTTATCTTCTTCTTCTAGAGGAGAAGAAGAAGCAAGAAAGGATTTATTTGAAGAAAATAAACTACGAAGAATTGAAAAATTGAAGATATTATCATTTCTATATCACGAGAACGTTTAAACCTGTCTTCTTCTCAGCCGATCCAAATTCAACGAAGATCAAATTGCGGTCAGATCAATCTGCTGATGAAGTCATTTCAATTGCTCACCTAACACCTCATTGGAAACACATCACTTTCAATTTACCTCGAAATTTACCTCTATACCGATGATACCTACCTATCACTCTTATACCCCTCCCAGCCCCAAATATACAACTGGTTTCTAGACTATTTCTTTTGTTTAGTCTGTCTAACCCTACCTCTTCTATAATCGTCAAACAAATATATGTCTGTTCACATATGAGTCTTGAGAAGGGAAGGGAGGGGTGATTTTGAAGAAAGAGTTTTTTCTCGTTCGTTCACAATATGAAATGCAAAGCCGATATTTCCATTAATACTTAAAAAAATATTAAAACTATCCATGACCCAGTCTTCTAAAGGATATACGAATATATGATTATATCCGATTAGATTAGATTAGATATGAATTCCTGAGATTTGCATTTATAACGTTAATCCCTTATTTCTTTTATTTGTTTGTTTTGTCCCTATTATAAATAAGTTTAGAATTTCTCTCTTTCTAGATCTTTAATATTTTATTTTGTTGTTTCAATATTTCTGTTGTTAAATAGAATATATCCTATTATTTCTTCTTTGTTTTTCCTATATGGTTGTTTTAGTGCTAAAATTGATGATTTTAAATGCATGTATTGGGGGCAATAAAGTAAAAAATTGCTCCATACTCCTTTTTCCTTACTACAAGCTGGCCATACAAGTGCTATTACCATGGTTGCCCTTTTAATTAAACGTACTTGACCAGCATTGAAATATTAGGACAGATGCCTTATTCTACATGTCTTCCTTCAATTTTTTACTATCTAGTTTATATATTTTATTATGCTAATATCCAAACATGGAATAAGTCTCAATAAAAAGACGATAAAAATCTTGAATTGCAGCGCAATTGCCGCAAACCCAACAGGAAGATTGAAGCATACGTTGCGATCGAAATAAAGAGGGAATTCATCATGCTAATAATAACTTCAAGCGGGTATCTACAGCCAAAAAGAAATAATTTACAAAGAGCCAACTTCATTAACATCTTCAGTAATATGATAATAAATATTTTGATGGGGACTTAAAACTACTTTGCAACTTATCTGGATACACACAAAGAAATACACCTGAAAACCACGATGATAATTCACAGGGTGTTTCAAACATTGGAGCCGAATTTCCCAACATATATCTAAGGACAAACATAAACGAAGCTAGACTTACTGTCTGGCAAACTTTAACTCTCCATTTAACTATCATACTGAACCGATTGAGATAACTTACAACGACAATAAACTCACTATTACATATTAACCAACAACCATTCAATATTCAGAGAAAGAAAATGAAAGCTTACCCATTAGAAAAGTGGTGAGAAGATTAAGAGAAATTAAGAACATAAGAAAAGAAGGAGACTGCAAAAGACCATTCATGGCCTACAATTAGGATAATATATACCTAACCAGCTAAACAAAGCAATACAAAGAGATTAATGAAGGATTATAGATAATTTATTAAATTAATGGAAATAATGAATGAAGATCCAATACCCAGAAGAACAATTAAAACAATACCGCAGTTCAAATGGATAATAGAAATGATAAGTATGTGTGAATAGATAAGAGAACTAACAGAAAGATTATAATGAAACAACCTAACAAGGGAACATTACATTGGTCTAAGAAAAAGAAAAGAAAAGAACTCTCGACTCTAATTTATGATATACAAAAAAAATGGGACAAAACCATTTAGCAAATAAACAAACCAAAAACAAATGAATTCTGGAGAAAAAAGATAAATCAAAAACCAATCTTGTAAAAGAGAAATTAAAAATGACAGACTCAAGAGGTAACAATGTCGAAGATGAGATAGAAATTGAAAAAATTATTTCGAGAGCATAGGTAAAGGATATTTAAGATAAGGGAAGATAGAAACGAAAATTATGATATTCTATTTGAAAAAACAAACAAATTATAGACGCGCTAAATCAAGAAATAAAAATACCCACCATCACTATCACTTAATCGAAGAGGAAAGGGATATCAATGAGGGAATGTAAGCTACAATAACAACAGGAAAATTAAATCTACCATTATAAGCCTCAAACAAAACACCCTAGAAAATCTGGTAGAACTATAGAAAGAATCTAGAAAAAACTATGTAGAAGCGCCAAATAGCATTCGATGGGCTAAATGTATGCGTAATAAATAAATAATACTTTCACAATTAATTGAAGTCATCAAAAATGATCTCTATCAGAACCAGTAAAAGCCCCCTTAGTGGACATAAAACTTCCGACCTATATCCCTACTCTACTTCATCGGTGAAATGATTAAGAATATAATCAACACAAGATTGACTGACCCAATATTAAATACCTATAGGACAACAACCTTTTAAACAAGTGGCAATTCAGATTTCGAAATAAAGACAAGTACTTAGATGGTGCTGATCGTCATTATGTAAAAAAAGCCAAAGCCAAAATGAGAAACGGCGATCATAGGAATAGTTTGTCTAAACGTATCCCAAACATCCAACAAAGTTTAGCAAAGGGGAATGCAATATAAAATAGTCATATTTCGAATTCACAATAAAATAGAACAGATTCTATGCAACTATGTAATGGAAAGATATTGTTATATAAAATTGGGCAACGACCAATGATAAAACTTTAAGATAGAAGCTGAATACACGCAAGGTGGATATTTGAGCTCCATACTATATTCGATCTATACTGCAGCTATTTCTTTACTCAGAAATGAAGGGTGCCTCAATATAAACTTCGCAGATGATGTGGTTAATTGAAGGCTGTCCATATAGAAATGGACTAATGCCAGCAAAAATAACAGCAGACGAAATGAGATAGCTAAAGAATTATGAACATACATAGAAAATAAGTACAAATAAGAACAAATAAGGACAAATTAAGAAATATACTCGTATACAGGAATGAATTTTTGTCATCTACATAGAAAGCGAAATTATACAAGTAGAATAACCAATACAAAGTACTAAAATTGGCGATAACAAAAAAAGTTACAGGAAACGTAACGAACGTAAAAAATGGAAGGTGGGTCTGCAGCTACTCTTCAGACTGAGAACACTGATCACAAGGAACAAAAAATATTAAGTAATAGTTCATTCGGCATCCAGAAGACATGGGATTCCCCAGCTGCCTGATGACCGCCCCGCAAGGAATTTAACTCCATCACAGATCAATCGGCGTTTTCGTGGTTTTAATCAATACGGAGCATGACTTATCGGTGCTATTTCAGAAGGAAGTTCGAGGTCATGGGGGAGCTCATTGCATCGCCAGGATACTTCAATGAAGAGCGTCGCGAACTTCTTCAGGAGCCGCTTTACCCCGTGCTGTTGCCCCGCCATTAGATGCATGACTTCTCTGTAATGTTATTCAGTGCTCTCTGGTTCCCTCGAGGAACTCGCCGTCCAGTTCTAGAGGTACTCTATAGGCACCGCTCGCCTATGCCTCCGGCTCGTCGCCTGCCTCGTCGGCCGCCTTGCTCCATCCGAGAACCTTTTCTGTGATTCGCACCATGTACCGCTCACAATATAACTTCAAGATGTTAATAAGACACCAATGCCTTCTTCTTCCTGTAGGGTCTCCTACTTAAATACTTTTCGTCACTCACTTTCTCCTTCACCTCAATCGGAGACAAAAAAATAGTTTCAAACGGGCTCGTATGGTTTGGTAAGAAAAGTACAACCTTTTCGCTGGGCTAGAACTCCCAAACCACAGTGCTTTTTTTCATATTTCCCTTTTATCGTCAATCCTGAGCGAAAGGATTCGATTCACTGACTTTGTCATTCGATTCATTTACATACTTTATGGTAAACACTTCTTATATCTTGGTACAGTAGGATTTTATTTATTAATCTACTCATATTTATCTTTTTTTAGATGAAAGAAAATCAGCTTAAAAGTCGTAAATCCAAGATTAGGGTTCACAGAGTCCCTGATTGGAAACAAAAGATAAGGTAAGCGTTCATTCCAGTGTCTTGGGTTCTCATACGAGTATTTGCGTATTACATCATTTATGACAGAATGGCACCTCCCAAAGGTATCCATTATTTTGTGATGATAAGTGATCTTAAAGAAATGTCTAATATTCTCGTCACTTCTATAAACGATGTTAACGTAAAGTTCCTGCCTTGGTCTGACCAAAATGTAGGCGGAAAGCATACTTGCGTGACGAATTTAGCTAGCGCGCTAAAATATTTCTACACGTCACTTTCCTAGGTGTCACCGTTTCTATGTATCCTGTTGCCTCACCCACACTAAAAAAAAAATATCCATTCCCTTTACTAGTGCGCGTCAATGGGCCAACTATATCCATTAAAGTAGAAGAAAAAGACTCTCTCGCACTAGATATAGGTTTAAGAGGAGCCTTATTATATCTCAATCTGAGGCCTCCTGGCTACCTGGCAGACGTGGCACGTCCTGACGTAATCTTTTACGCTACTATTCAGGACAGGCCAAAAGGATCGACTTATGACCTCTGATAGGTCTTAAACACTACAAAGTGCTACTTACTTGTCCTGTTCAAGAGATAAAACCTTCTACCTGGCAGACCCGGCACGTCCTGACGTAATCTTTTACATCCCTATTCAGGCCAGGACAAAAGAATTGACTTAGGACCTCTGATAGGTCTTAAACACTACAAAGTGCTACCTACTTGTCCTGTTCAAGAGATAAAACCTTTTACCTCTAGACCTTAGGGCCAATCACTTGCAACAATTTCGATCGCAAGCTCTTCCCTCCCCATCCCGGGTGCTAAAACCTCCTCATCACGATTCTTCCCCAGAAAATACTTAATTCTAGGTCATCACTCATTGATCCCGGATACTTGCATATAATTTCATCCTTAGCTTGCCGTTCGCCTAAAGGATCACTTCTCTAATTTCAGACTCGTTGAAGAGCTCAGCCAGTTTCTAAATTCAATTTGACATTCCTCTTGGACTTGAGACTCTTCACCTCTCCTCAGAATGCTTATTCTTTATTGACATCTCACTCTTACCACAAAAATATTATTTTCAAAGGTTTCATTTTCTTTTAAAAAATTGAATAATTAAAGTAACAAACATGGTCATTCTCAACCTTAAAAAATATATTCGGATATATCCCGAAAATTCCTAAGTTAAAATATAGTGTTAGATAGTATTATGGATAACTCCGATCTCGCTATAAGATGCTAGCGAAAGAATTCTATTGGGATATTATTGTGAATGAAGAAAAGGTACTTGCATATTAACTAGAACCTGATGATAAAGTCGCCGAAATGTGGAAGGGCAATTCAACAAAAACGGAAGAGATCGAAATAGAAAATTCAGGCCTCTTATAGGATGACCTTAGGAAGAATATCAAAACACTCGCTGTGTCAGAGTAGGGAATATTTTTTTTCATTACACATGTCTTAATAATCGTGTGAACTATTCTAAAGTTGTATAATATCTTGTAATTAGTCTCTTTTTTTCATTATGGTTACGCCAGTGTTAACTTCAGTCACTTTAACAGTCATCTCCAAACCTACGGCTATTGACTGCATGTGTCGTGAAGTGTGTGGAGTCATAATTCCAAATAGGGAACAAATAATTGGCACAGCAGAAGATTCAATACAGAGCGACGAAACACAATTAGCAGGCTGAAGCAAATAAAGTTGACGAAAGCTATTAACAGGCGTTCATGGCCTTTCATCTGCATATAAAACTAGGCCTAATAAAGCAATTTACCAGGGCACTGCAACATAGCAAGCCATGTTTCTAGTACATCAAAGCGTTCTTACCTAAAATAAGCGATAACAAGATTAAAGAGGCGTATTCGTAGGCCCTCAGATTCGTCAACTTATAGGTGATGATGACTTTAGGTGACAATGGATGAAACTGAGCTACCGGCCTGGCGTGCATTCAAAGATGTATGCAAAGGGAAAACACCAAAGGGCCCAGCGAGAGCGTATAGTGGAGAGCCTAGGCAAGTGCTACCAAGATCTCGGATGCAATATGTCACTGAAGATACACTTTCTTCATTCTCATCTGTCCTTCTACACAGAGAATGCAGGAGATATGAGTGATAAACATGGAAAGAGGTTAAATTAAAATATGGCGTCAATGGAAAACAGGTATAGGGAAAAATGGAGCCCTGCTGGCTGTCTGACTTCTGCTGGAACCTGAAGCGTGACACACCTGAGACGCCTTACAAACGAAGAAGTAAATACTAAAATGTAGGTTAGTACATTATATAATGCTAATAAACATACTGATTCATTATATATTCATGAATTAATTACAATTGACACATTTAATCTAACTTGGGGAGCGAAATACATTTATGGTATCGTGTAAATCGGTATAAATTGGCTAATTATTAAATTGGCAATTTACCAGAAAATGTTACGTGATGGGAAATGAACCAATGTCTTTACATGAATAAGTGAAAAGACGAAATCAATATTGCTAGGGATTTTGGCTTGATAAAGCCCGGTTAGATTTCAAAATTCAAATACTCTCTTGGTTCACACGTACCTACACTGAACATGCACACACCCTTTGACCATATAAACTCCTCCCAACAGTCTTAGTAGAGTAAACACGCACATAACATTGACCAGCCCCGCGTTCAGATTAAGAGAAGAGAAGTCGCGCCCCCTAAATTGACGTTAGTATGAATAGACGGACAGAAATAGTCCTATTATTATTCTCATTTTTATTAGTATATTATACTAAGCCCCGCTGATCGAGCTCGTTCGTCTGAAAACCAAGGCTCGTGAGCTCGAATGGAACGATGCTGCGCGAGAAGCATTCAATAATACTAAAGTAGCTCTGATTAACTCCGCTAAGCTCTCTCATCCGCTGCCCAATGACTCACCATATAAATTGGTGACGGTCTGCTTCCAATACGCGGCAGGTGCTGCCCTTCATCAGATAGTGAATGGATCACCGCAATCAGTGGCATTTTCCTTCGAGCAAACTAAGCAGGACATAGCAAGCATACTCCGCATACGACAGATATCTCCTGGCAGCGTATCTTGCTGTGATTCCCTTCAGGCACATGATTAAGGGCCACCATGTTACCTTATGCACAGACCACAAATCGTTGGTATCTGCTTTCTCTTCACTATTGTGTGCCAAAAACGGATAGGCAGCAACGCCACTGGACGGTGATTTTGGAAAACATCAGCAACATCACCTAGGTGCGTGGTCAAGACAATGTCGTTGCTGACTGCTTATCGAGGAACGTCAATTCGGTCTAAATTGACTCATTTGACCCTCGAGCTTTGGCAGCAGCGCAGGATAACGATGAAGAAGCAGAAGAACTACAGTCAAGATTAAAATTTTTCCATTTTCCCGGAGAAGCTTAACTATGGTGTGAAGTAACATCAAGATACCCACGACCGTTCGTTCCTACGGCATGCAGGAGCACTATCTTCAATCAATTTCACAATTTGTCTACCCTGGAATTAAAGCATCCCTCCGTCTAATTAAGTCTAATATTTTTGCCTAATATCTTTACAGGGAAATTCACTCCTGGGTACGAGAGTGCATCTCAAGTCAATCCTCCAAAATTGATCGATAATTAATATTCCCTTGTCGAGATTCGAAACCGTGCACATTGGCATCGTCTAACCACTTCCACCGTGCATATTTCATGGGCAAGCCTACCCGTCGCATAACCGATATCACCTATCTAGATACTAAATGGATCGAAGCATTACCGTTTCCGGACATAAATGCTGCACCGGTTGATTTAGCCTTCTTAGATGGGTGGATTTCCAGATTTGGAGTCTCATTATACGTGGTAACCGAAAGAGGAGCCCAATTCGAGACCGAATTGTTCAAAGAATTATCAGCCTCGTTGGTTTTCATCGCTTCCGCACCACGGCGTACCACCCATCCAAAAATTGTTTATCCCCGAGACAGTGTATATTATAAATCAGATAACCTCATTGGTTTCGAGAGGGTGTCTTTGTGGCGCCAAATTGCAAGATGGAGTAGTGCCAACAAGGATTCTCACGAATGAGCACCCTGTTGGCCCTATGAAATTTTGAAATTGGGCACACAAATCGAACATTGAAATAATATGCCATCTTGTAACAATGAACTAATGTAGAACCAAGCAAATACATGTGAATAATGTTAAATCGCAATTTAATATGTATCAATGCAAAACACAATATTTCTTTAATGATGATAGTGAAATCGTTGTTTTCCTACGCTAATATACAAACATACACACATTAGGAAACAGATGCGAGCCGAGGGTCTGTGTACAGATTTAACGAAGACAATTGAAAACAGCTGTGCACACATAGAACGAAATCTGATCTGATCTGCCAGATTTTACATGAGCCGATGAAAAGACGAAATCAATCTTGTTATGGATGTCGGCTTGATAAAACCCGGTCAGGTTTCCAAATTCAAATACTCTCTAGGTAAAAATGTGCCCACATTGAACAATCACATACTTATGGACCATATAAACCCCGCCCTGCAGTCTTAGTAGAGAACACATGCACATCCCTTTGATTCGATAAGCTCCGCCCAGCGTTCAGAATAATAGAAGAATAGACAGACAGAAACATTCTTACTTTTATTCTCATTCTGATTAGTATATTATTAGCGTTATTATTATTAGTATCACCAGGCCGTACCTCGTCCTCAATCCGTCCGTCTATAGTCGGAACAATCTGACGCAGAAGGAAACGTACTAGAAACACTGAGTATTAACATAGATAGTCAGCCAAAGACGTGAGCACACGAACGAACCAATAATAGAGTAGTGGCGCGTACACACACACGCATACAAATTTTTGTTCACATTAAAGAGCTGAAGTTCCACTTCCGAACGCTCCAAAGAACCGATAACTACCGTACGTAATTACGAGATATAAAAAAATAAGGGAATTGCAGAACTTCGAAAGTCAAAGGATCCCAAGCTCAAGGTAAAGATGTACGTAAAATGAAAGTTTACCTCTCATTCCTTTATTTTTAAGAGACCAGGTGCATTGTATAAAAAGAGACCAGGTGCATTATATAAAAAGAGACCAAGTGCATTGTATAAAAAGAGACCAAGTGCATTGTATAAAAAGAGACCAAGTGCATTGTATAAAAAGAGACCAAGTGCATTGTATTAAAAGAGACCGAGTGCATTGTATAAAAAGAGACCAAGTGCATTGTATAAAGAGAGACCAAGTGCATTGTATAAAAAGAGACCAAGTGCATTGTATAAAAAGAGACCAGGTGCATTGTATAAAAAGAGACCAGGTGTATTCTATAAAAAGAGACCAGGTGCATTATATAAAAAATGGGTGAATCTCAAATTATTAAATGTACATTTTCATTCCGTTGCCACGGCAGACTTATAATAAAAAGAGGCAGATTGTTCACACGCCTCAATATTATTATATTAGGGCTATTAACACCAATAGCCTGATACAAGGACGTGAGCCTACTACAAACCAGTAACTCGGCAATTTCACTTGCCCGAAAACAAAAGGCAGCCATAAGACACAGAATAAACCTCCAAAACTGCCCTTTTTCAAATTTCCTTACCTCCGCCAAGTAATAAGTCGGTTATCGTTAGCCCAGCCTACATATGGATAACCTGCGGGCATCTTGAACTTTCAATTGGAATCAGATAGAGTTCTACATCATAACTACACGCAGCCGATAACTCCAAGCCAATCATACGCGCATCCCTCTTAAATTCACTGGTCACATATTCATTTCAATATGTGACTATGTAAGATTAATGGACTCTCGCTTGTAGACCGAATAGTATACTATATGTTACTGCTAGTCAATGGAATCGCTGTGTTCTCACGCTAACACACATACATTCACGCACATTAGAAAACAGGTGCGAGCCGCTCGGTTTGGCCACGGAGATATGAAAGAGAATTGAAATAGCTGTTCATACAAGAAATGAATGTAATACAAAGGAAGTTCGACTTACCAGCTTTGACATGGACCCGCGAAAGTCGAAATCTTATTTTGCTACCAATATCGGTCTGATAGATATCAGTCAGATATCCACATTCGAACACAAAATATACGCACATACCCTCTTGTCATTTAAGCTTCTCCCACCTCTCGTCTCGGAGAAACGGTGCCATGCCCCTAAACTTTCGTTAGGATAAAAGGGGCTTGTACAGACACAAAAATACGGTTAGACAGTCAGACAGAGAGAATACAAGGACATTGAGGCTGTTAACACCAAAAGCCTGATACAAGGCCGTGAGCATACTACAAACAAGTAACTAGGCAATTTCACTTGCCCGAAAACAAAAAGGCGGCCATGAGACAAAGAACAAGCCCCACCAAACCACCATTTTTGTAATTTCCTTACCTCCGCCAAGTAATAAGTCGGTTAGAGTTAGCCCAGCCTATATGTGGATAACCTGCGGGCATCTTGAACTTTCAATTGGAATCAGATAGAATTCTACGTCATAACCACACGCAGCCGATAACTCCAAGCGAATCATACGCACATCCCTCTTAAATTCACCGGCCCCTTACGAAAACTAAATCCATTAATTTTCTATTCAAAACCTCAATATGCTGCATTAATCTATAATTTTATGCAGTTACTTGAAATTAGAAAAGGTACAAGCTATTTAAAGTTAAGTAAACTAAGTTTTAGCCTTTAATTCGAGCAACTACGATGAATCCCGATAAAGGGCTGTAAAAGCGTTTCGGCTGTGTAACAAATAGACACCAGTTTTGTTTTTACCTTGGCATTTATTTATGACTGAAAATTGCTACATACTTTAGAAACACTACCTAACATCAGACAATGGCACTACTCGCTATTTGTGTTCTCTTTGCTTGTCATCTAATGGTGGTATACTCCTTTAGCTTTGATAATTGCATTATAAGGGCTCGAGGTTTAGCAAAATATTTATACAAAAATGTAAACGAGTTTCAGTTTGAACATCTGCTTCCAGGCACGGCAATAACGTTTGCCTTAATTTTAACCTGCAGTACCTTTTCAGGCTGCAACAGCTCTCCCACTCACCTGTATATGAGTGCACCTATGATATTCACTCAGTGGCCTCATATGATGGATTCGCTCCATTGCACTTTTACTGCAAAGATGCGTTGTCCCACATACTGTTCATGGATAGGTTCGTGCACCCTGACTTGTTGACTATATACCTTCTTGGAGTAGGTTGGCCTCCCTTTTATTTGAGTTTTTGATATTGGATGCTTGCTTCTGTTCTTTGTTGAGGTTGCCCCCTCTTTCTAAAAAATTAATGGAGCATTTTTCCTCCTTGTTTTTGGTGTTTTTGTTGTTTGTTTTTATTTTTGATTTAGTTTTATTGTAGGCTGGGAACTAATTGCAGCAACTTTTGCCCTTGGTGGCAGTGGTCAGGTGGGCGCTATAATGAAAAAATTCCTCCCAGAGAATCTTCTTTCCCAAATGTCGAATCACATTATATGCCGACGGAAGTAGCGAAGCAGACAAGTTAATTCCCCATCAACTTAGGGACCATAAACATTTATGACTAACATTTTACCCCAACTACCCCAACTACCCCAACTACCCCAACCATGCACCTCTTATAAATCTGTCTATTTATTTCCCTACCTCTTCTTAATTCTTTAGCTCTTTCCTTATTCCTCACCTATATTTGTTTCATTCTATTATTCTTTCTTCTTTTCCATTCTCGTGTCTTTCTTTTTTTACTCAATGGCTTCAGGGATAGGTTGTTGTGTGAGCGTCTTCGATTGCCCCAACGATCAATTCCATTCTCAAAGCTCTTGATCACTTTCTCTCCCCTGTAAACGTTCTCTACACTCGATACACAACCTGCGCTCTGGGAGGGCTAACAGCCCTGAAGAGCGCATTATAAATACCTATTATTATTATTATTATTATTATTGATAGCAAGGTTTCAAATTACTATGGTCGTAAATATTCATTTCAATATACGACTCATTTGGTGCTTCATAAAAGCTAGGTTATTCGCATGAACCGTATCCATTCAGAAGCATCTCATACTTCTATATAAGTGAGAAGAATGACAGTTGTCGATGGATATTTATGGAAGGCCATTAGAAATGAAATGAAATAAAAATCTGAGACCAATGAAAAGACGGAATACTAAAACAATGTAGGAGTTAAGTTTGGCTGTCCATAAAACTTCGCTTGTTAGGAGGTCCAAAGTAAAGGATTGCGATTTCATGAGAATCACCTTCATTCACAAAGGATGGAGAATAGATAAGTATGATTGAAATCGTCCACAATTGAAGGAGAGGAAATAAATTCAATTAACTTAGCAATTGATTGAACTGGCTATGGAATTTGGAAAGCGAAGACCATTATCATCGATCAGGAAGGAGTTGGCGATACTTTGTGGAATGCCGAATCAAACGTTATTTTAAGTTTAAAGTGACAGCCGAGTGCATTCCCGTAGAAGGTTTATAATGAGAGATACGTTAAAAAAGTGAAGATTGATGAAGTAAATATGTGTGGGAGATATATACCGCAGATATTCCTGCAGCAGTCATTAAGGTCAAAAGAGTACACAACTTCGGCGATGGGGTCAGAGAGGGCACGCATTCATGCGTCTCTTAGGCATGACGGATCACCCAGCGTTTAATGAAAACAACACAAAAACATAAATGTCACCATGTCGTTGGTGTCGGGAAGTACTTTGTATTTTTCCACAAACCAGGATCAGGTATGAAATTTCGTCACCCCGAGGGGTATGGACTTGTTCCGCGGTAGGGGTATATGGAAACAAACAACCCATCGGCAGAATTTATGGTCAAAGAGGAGAGCAGTGTGTGCTTTGTGCTGTAAAAGTGGAACATGAATGCCAGCGGTGGTGTGATTTGCTATGTGTATGATGATCAGTGTAGGATCTAATTACCTCGGGAAAGAATGAATTGAATGACGTCCACGAATCGGTCGCCATACTTCTACATCCACTGACGTTTATTTCCGCTCTCGCTAGGGATTGAACTCGACCAACGCCGTATCCACCTGGCCCACGTAAGTGACATTGATTGATCTTTGTTTTAAGTATCTGATTTAAAGATTTACAGTCTGTATTATTACATAAAGAATTTAAATAAATATTTTTTATTTACAATTCTTATTTTAGTCCTTGTACAAAATAATTTGCCAAACAAGAAATTCAGTTTGCATAATATTACTGGTGAAAAATGTGGGTGAGTGCATTGTACAATATCATTCTCATGAGAATTTCAACCAAAACGGTGATGATATACAACGAAATTTCGATAAAATTGCTTCTTTAGTGTTAATAATGATGACCTTCAAAGAAACTCATTCATTCACCCTTCGTCTGTGACTAAATTATCAGACGTTTACAAAATATATTCAAGAAAGATTTCTAGCTTGTTTGGAAAAATTTAGATAAGTTTCTTTTCTAAATTCTCCCAGTTAACCTTAGATTACTTTTGAACATTCATCCTTTATACCCACAATCTAATTCTGTTCTGAAAATTAATCGAGCTCCAGGACGATCCCTTTAGTGTATTCTAATTTGTAACAGCAAGTTCCTTACCTTGGGTTTTGCTGGCGTTTGCAGTTCGGTTTAATTGTGTATTTTCGTAGCATTAAAATGTTAGTTAATTGATACATATTTGTAACATGTTTTCGGCAGTATGAGTTGCTTTTATTATTATTATTATCACCACTTCTCAAACTGTGTGCATTATAAAATGGTGGAGACAAACTCTCATATAAGCGGTAATAAACAAGTATGTTGTGGTTGGGACTTTCGAAAGTTAAAATTGTTTATGTCGCGAAGTTATGTTTATAACCATAAAGCTAATTAATTAATAAACTCAACCGGAAACCTGCAGCACTAGTTTTTACCACAACGATTTAGCAACAAATTCAGGATACTATTCTTACACTATATCATAGGAGATTTCTGATAACAAAACTAATATCTTCAACGATACACATTGGTAATCGTTAAAGTGAGTCGCTAGGTTTCAAAATATGGACAATAATTTTATTGAAACTTGTCAGAAAGACAATAAAAATTGAATAAATATATATCTAATATAATTGCCTTAATGCACAAGCCGCCAAACCTCGCCAATCCAAGGGATTAACAACAAGTACCTTCACTGTGAAACAGAAAAGAAATCCCTTATGTTCTTGTTATTTTTCATTGTATTGTTCCCACTTTATTTATTTTTGTTTGATCACATTCTGTATCGTTTCATTACCATAAAACTGACGATGGTGCAAGCCAGAACTAGTTTCATTTAAATAAAATCTTACTCATATACAAGGGGTGGTCAATAAGTTTTGCAATTCGGATATAAGGAAACGAGATATGAGGAAAAGTGTTTTATTATTTTCCAATATAACTACCCTCGACTTCAATGCACTTGCGCCACTTGTCCCCGAGGCTTCGAATTTCCGACAACCAGATCTACCGACTGCTGTTCAATCCACTCCTGGACGGCGAGCTGGACATCTTCATCGTCCCCAAATCGGTGTCCACGCAGTGCAGCCTTGAGCTGGCGAAATAAAAAGTAGTCGCTAGGGGCCAGATCTGGACTGTAGGGGGAGATGGTTGAGCTTCTAGAATCCGCACTCGGGCAGGGCAGCGTGTGCAACTCTGGCCTTGTGGACTTTGACGACGTTGAAGTCGATCATGGGGCGTGAGGTTTCTAGGGACCCAACGGGCAGAGACCTTGGTCATGGCCAAATTGTCGTGGATGATGTTGATAACACTTCTATGTGATATTCCAAGTTCTCGCTTGATTTCTTCGACCTTTACCCGTCGATTTTTGAGGACCATCCTCTCCACACGGGCCACATTGTCCTCGTTGGTTACGTCTGACGGGCATCCCGGACGGGGGTCATCTTCAAGGGACTCACGACCATGGTAGAAATCCATATTCCAGCGAGCAATGGTTGCATAGGTAGGGGCGGGGTCGGTGTACACTGCAACCATGCGTTCATGGATCTCTTTTCCGTTCTTGCCTTCCTTGGTCAAAAATCTGATCACTGCACGGTGCTCAACCTTCTCCATTGTTAAAAAATTTGTGACTGACGATCGGCGATTAGCTACTGCTTCTTAAATAGACTAGGCAGGAGCGTGCGGCTGCAGGTCCTGACTTTTCATAACTTATCCTAACACCCCCACAAACAACCATCCCCCTTCCTCTGTTTTGCCCTGCCGATTTGCAAAACTTATTGACCGTCCCTCGTACTTTCACTGAATCCACGAGAAATTTTATTCGCAGCAGCATTAAATTTCCCAGGTCTGTTGCTAACCTCGAATGAGTATGGTAGAAGTTCCATTCTCCATCTCATTATTTTCTCGTTCTTTTATTTGCTTACCCGAAATGTAATGACGCCATCTATTTATAGATTCAATGATGGCTTAAGTTTCCTTTTCATTAGCGCTTTGATTCCGCTCAGGTTTATTGTGTGTCCTAGAAAAGAAGGGCACCGGCTGTCCTTCCTGGCTCAGAGTAGCTCTGCTAGCGCTTTTAGAAGCATCCGTCTCAACGACGAATGGGAAGTTCTCGTCAATCCTCATATTAATAGTCTTGGATATTGCTTCTTTGAGGTCAGATATGGTTCCAATAGATTGAGGCGTCAAAGGTAAGGATGGAGTCATCAGTGAGAATATTCTTTCAGAAAATCTTGGAATCCATCGCGAATAATAAGCAAATAAACCTACCAACACCCCAGATGCTACACAGGTTCAAACGAAGGTTTTTTTTCTTTAAGAGCTCATCTATCGACTGTCTACTTAGGAATTAGTCGCCGTATTAAAAACTTGCCTAGTACTAGGCTACTTTAAAAGAAATTCAAAAACACACACACAAAAAAACCCCAAACCCAACACCAAAAATTAAAAAAAAAGGAAAAGCCAACGAGCAGAAAGCAAGCTCTTGTGTCAGGGGGAGGTCTCCCCGGCGCAGGAACGTGCAACCTATAAAGGAAAAAAAAAACAAAAAAAACAAAAAAAAACCGGGTTAGATTAAAGGCAGAAGGACGGCCTCCACCAAAAAGCGTACAAGTGCACTAGTCAAGGTGCACGCACTCGTCCCGAGTAAAGAGACAGGCGGTAGCGACCCCACCCATCCTGGTATCGGGATAGGTAACGTGGGCGAAGATCACCCACACTGGGATATTCAACAAGAATGTGCGGAACAGTCTGGGAGACGACGCAATCGTGACAATAGGGCGCAGGCGAGCGCTCCATCAAATAGCGATGCGTCGAACGAGTGTGTCCGATTCGGAGACAACAGAAAGCGACCTGAAGCCATCGCGGCATTGGGGGATAGGTCCATGGGAAAAGTCGCGGGGCAATGGCACGCAACTTTAAGTTCCCTTCGATTGTCTCCCATCTTTTTTGCCAAGCAGTCCGAAGAGCTACCCGTATTCCTGCCATGTAGTTAGTGTGAGGAAGAGCAAAACGCTGGTCCGGTCGCAGAGTCCTCGCGGACTCTTTGGCGCCCTCATCGGCGCGCTCATGCCCTGCAATTATACATGTCTAGGAACCCAGCAGATGATAATCTCGACATCTGCCTGGCTCGCCAAAACCATGGCGTCACGGATTTCACGGACTAGGGGATGCGGAGATTCCAATGCCCCGAGAGCACTCAGGGCGCTTTGTGAGTCGCTATAGATCACAATCCAGTCTCCAAACCGGGCACGTCGTGTAATCTTCCGTACCGAGTGGTATATTGACACCAGTGCGGCCATGAAGACAGACGCAGCGCCTGGCAGAGCCCCACTGACTTCAAACAGAGGGGATACGGCGTGGACTTGGAGCCATCCGTATACACTGGCACGATTCCAGCGTGACACGAGGTGTGCTCCAAAAAGGTTGAACGCAATACTCCCGGCGTTGCACAAGCTTTGGGAGCAGAGGCGTGGCGACAAATAGCCAAATGTGGTACCCTGCAGGGTGGCGAACGGAGAGCTAAACCTAGCTCTAAAGGAGTTTCCTGGCCCTAAACCCAAAGGGCTTAGGTTATGACTGGCGTCTCTCGGCTGTATAATACACCGCCGAAATCAGCTGCGGATACAGGGAGAGCTGTTGGCTACTGAGGGAGGCGCCGGGATCCTGCGTATAAGCGAGTGATGCACTGTATGCGGCGTAGAGCGAGTGGCATCTCCCCAGCATCGACCAACAGTCTATCAATAGGGGAAGTGCGGAAGGTACCGGTCGCAAGGCGAAGGCCGGTATGGTGGATCGAGTTCACCTTCCGCAATAAACGCTCGACGGGAGATGCATAAAACTCGAATCCGTGGTCGAGCTTCGAAGAACAAAGAATCGATAAAAAAGTAAGGCAATAGCCCTATCAGCGCCCAAAGCGCTGAACGTCACCGAACGGAGAATATCCATGGCGCGAGTACAAGAGACCCTAAGGCTGCGAATATGAGCCAGCCGGGCGAGGCGTCGGTCAAATACAAGACCAAGGAAACGGTGCGATTCAACCACTTCCAGGCGCAACCATTAAGAAACAATTCTGGGTCGGGGTGGAGCCGTAGATAGCGGCAGAAGTGCACCACCTTAGTTTTGGCCAAAGAAAACCGAAACCTGTGCGCTTCGGCATAAAGAGAGACGCGGTTTAATGCCTGATGGAGTTGACACTCTAGAGTTGGCATCTGGACCGCGCCAAAAGAGATCAAAAGGTCGTCTACGTAGATCGTAACGAAAACATATTCCGGCAGCACCAAGGTGATGCCATTGATGCTCAGGGCAAAGAGTGTGACACTGAGGACATTTTTCCTGCTGGACACCCTCTTCCTACCCCATTGGGCCGAAAAGGGCTCCCCACACCCTGACATGGAATCAATGATCTCGCAAAAATTCAGATATAAACATTGGGAGGCGTCCCCTCGCCCCCATCATGTGGAAAGTCTTTATGATACCGTATCGCCATGTGGTATCATAGGACTTCTCCAGATCGAAAAACACCGTGGCGTAGTGCTGTCTATGAAGGAAAGCCTAGCAGACGGCATTTGAAAGTTGGAGCAGAGCATCCGACGTGGAGTGGATTTTGCGGAAGCCGCACTGTGCAGAAAACAGATGGCCTCCACTGTCCAGGAAAAAAGCTAATCTAACATTTACCAATTTCTTCATCAACTTGCTAATGCAAAAGGTTAGAGAGATTGGGCGGAAACCGGCCGGAGTAGAGTGATCTCTCCCCGGTTTGCGAAAGGCGAGCACAGTAGCGATTCGCCAGGAATCTGGGAGAATACCCTCCACCCAGATCCTGTTGAACAAATCTAAGAGAAAGACAATGCCTGGCATCAGCCAGGTGCCGAAGCATGGCGTACGGGACATCGTCTGGATCATGGGAGGTGTCTTGGCACGAAGCAAGAGCAGAACGCAACTCACTCACAGTCAACCTGTCGTTGAAGGGTTCTCCGCCTCTGAAAGTAAAGTCCAGCCGGTGGCCTTATGCGACATCACGACGTGCATTGAATGCTGGCAGAGCAGCATCCCGGCTAGAGAATGCGGAGAAAGCGGTCGCGAAGGATTCCGCCACGCACGCGGGGTCCGAGATTGCGGTCCCAATCTCCTAGAGGACGGGAGAGGGGTCCTGCGAGAACTTACCCCGAATACTTCTGACTCGCCTCCACACCTCTTTCAGAGGGGTTTTTCCATTGAGTGAAGACACGTATACCCACCAAGAAGAGCGGCAGACGTGCTTCGAAATATACTGAAACCTAGACCTAGCCTGACGATATTCAGCGACAGTGAAATCGTTCGGGCGGCGCTTATAGCGCATGTAGGCATAAAGATTCTGTTTGAGGTCCGTCTCACATACGGCCGACCACCACGGTTGTGGTCGGCGTGCAAAACGGCCAGATTTTCTGGGAATAGTAGTCAGGCCCGCGGCAATGAGGTTACCGGAGAAGAAATCAACGGCCTCATCTACCGACCTAAACTCCTCGACTGAGATAGAGAATTCAGTCATTTCCTGAAATGCAGGCCACCACGCCCGCGCCAAGCGCCACCACGCCCGCGCCAAGCGCCACCGCGCACGCGCCAAGCACCACGGAGGTGGGCTCTCGGGCGGCAGTTGCGCTGAAAATGATACTTGAATGGTTAAGTGATCACTCCCTTGGAGGTCATCGACCACTTCCCAATCAAAATCAGGCTGTGCATCCGAAGAGCACAACGATAGATCAAGGCAAGAAAATAAAGCGGTTCTCAGGCAGTGATGCACAAACTCATCCACATTTAGGACACCTATCTCAAGCTCTTCAATCACATCGGCCAGGACTTTTCCCCTGGGATTTATTGAGCAATATTCTCAGAGAGAATGCCTGCCCGTTTAGTTCTCTAAGCCAGAGAAAGAGCCTCGGCAAACGTGCAACGACGCGGCGGAAGTTTCCCACGTCGAAGTCAACCTGACGTTGAAATGTACGCAGAAAGGATAGTATATCTCCTATCCAGGTCAAGCTGCACAGCCACTGGCTGAAAGGAGGTATCTAAAGTGAAAGGAAGAACCGAGACATCATGCCGGGTGTAAACCGCGCATCCCCCAGCCCGGCCATCCCACGGTGTTGGGTTCACAAGACCCTTATACCTCGTGCGGGCAGGCACGGGGCACGCGCCTAGCATGGTCTCCTGAAGAAAAATAGCTTTTTTCTTTTTTTAAGGGGCTATCTGGCGACTGCCCTCTTGGGCATAAGTCGCCGCAAGCAAACAGCCTAGTTCTAGGCTACATAAAATAAATTTTTTAACAGAAATAACAGTTAAAAGGGGATAACAATCAGGGAGCAGGACCCGGCGTCGATGGAAGGGTACCCTCCCCCCGGCGAAGGAGCCTGCGACCGACAAAAAAAAAACAAACAACAAAGAAAAATAAAACAAGTTAAATACAAGGGAGAAGGCCGGCCTCCCCCAATAAGTCTATCAGTCCACCAGTCATGGTGCACGAACTCGTCCCGAGTACAAGGGACAGGCGGTAGCAACCCCACCCATCCCGGTACCGGGACAGGTAACGTGCGCGAAGATCACCCAGACTAGGACATTCGACAAAAATGTGCCGAACAGTCTGGGGGACGACGCAGTCGTGACAATAGGGCGCAGGCGAGCGCTCCATCAAATAGCGTTGCGTCACATGAGTGTGTCCGATTCGGAGACGACAGAAAGCTACCTGAAGCCGCCACGGCATTGGGGGATAGGTCCATGGGAATAGTCACGGTGCAATGGCACGCAACTTTAAGTTCCCTTCGACCGTCTCCCATCTTCTTTGCCAAGCAGTCCGAAGAGCTGCCCGTATTCCTGCCATGTAGTTGGTTTGAGGAAGAGCGAAACGCTGGTCCGGTCGCAGAGTACTCGCGGACTCTTTGGTGCCCTCATCGGCGTGCTCATTCCCCGCAATTCCTACATGTCCAGGAACCCAGCAGAAGATAATCTTGACATCTGCCCGGCTCGCCAAAACCGTGGCGTCACGGATATCGCGAACCAGGGGATGCGGAGATTCCAATGCCCCGAGAGCACTCAGGGCGATTTGTGAGTCGCTATAGATCACAATCCGGTCTCCGAACCGGGCAGGTTGCGTAATCTCCCGTACCGAGTGGTGTATTGCCACCAGCTCAGCCATGAAGACAGACGCAGCGCCTGGCAGAGCCCCGCTGACTTCAAACAGAGGGGATACGGCGTAGAAGCCGACCCCCTTTTCGGACTTGGAGCCATCCGTATACACTGGTACGGTTCCAGCATAACACGAGGGGTGCTCCAAAAAGGTCGAACGCAATACTCCCGTAGTCGAGCTTCTAACGAACAAAGGATCGATAAAAAAGTAGATCAGTAGCCCTATCATCGCCCTAAGCGCTGAACGTCATGGAACGGAGTTTATCCTTTGCGCGGGTACAAAAGACCCTAAGGCTTCGAATATGAGCCTCCCAGGTGAGGCGTCAGTCAAATACCACAACAAGGAAACAGTTCGACTCAACCACATCCTGGCGCACCCCATTAAGAGACAAATCTGGGTCGGGTTGGTAAGCCGTGGATGGCGGCAGAAATGCAACATCTTAGTCTTGTGTAAAGAAAACCGAAACCTATGCGCTTCGGCATAGCGAGAGACGGGGTTTAAGGCCTGTAGGAGTCGACGCTCCAGAGTTGACATCTTGGCAGCGCCAAAAGAGATCGAAAGGTCGTCCACGTAGAGCGTAGCGAGAACATCTTTCGGAAGCACCGAGATGATGCCGTTGATGCTCAGGGCAAAGAGTGTGACACTGAGGACACTTCTTTGCGGGAAACCCTCTTCCGGGCGGAGAGGGCTCCCTTAAACCGTACGCGGAATCGACGATCTCGCAAAAATTTAGATATAAAGATTGGGAGGCGTCCCCTTGCCCCCATAGTGTGGAGAGTCTCGATGATACCGTATCGCCATGCAGGAACATAGGCCTTCTATAGATCGAAAAACACCGTGGCGTAGTTGTGTCTACGAAGGAAAGCCTCTCAGACGGCATTTGAAAGTCGGAGCAGAGCATCCGACATGAAGTGGAACTTGCCTAAGCCACACTGTGCAGAAGACAGATGGCCTCTGCTGTCCAGGAAAAAGGCTAATCTAACATTTACCAATTTCTCCATCAACTTGCACACGCAAGAGGTTAGAGAGATTGGGCGGAAATCGATCGGAGTAGAGTGATCTCTCCCCGGTTTGCGAAAGGCGAGCACAGTAGCGATTCGCCAGGAGTCTGGGAGAAGACGTTTCTACCCTGTTCCTGTTGAACAAATCTAACAGAAAGGCCATGCCTCGCTCACATAGGTGTCGAAGCATGGCGTACAGAACATCGTCTGGGCCATGGGCGGTGTCCGCACACGAAGCGAGAGCGGAACGCAACTCACTCACAGTAAACTTGTCGTTGAAGGGTTCTCCGTCTCTGGAGGTAAAGTCCAGCCGGCGGCCTTCCACGACAGGACGACGTGCATTGAATGCTAGTGGAGCAGCACCACGGCTAGAAAATGCGGAGAAAGCGGTCGCTAAGGATTTCGCCACGGACGCGGGGTCCGAGATTGTGGTCCCATTCTCCTGGAAATCGGGAGGAGAGTCCTGCGAGAACTTGCCCCGAATCCTTTTGACTTGCTTCCACATCTCGGCTAAACGGGGATGTCCGTTAAGTGAAGACACGTATGCCTGACAAGAGCAGTGGGCGTGCTTCGAAATATACCGGAACCTAGCCCTAGTCCGACGAAATTCAGCGACAGGGAAATCGTTCGGGTGGCGCTTATAGCGCATGTAGGGATAACGCTTCTGTTTGAGGGCCGTCTCACACTCGGCCGACAACCATGGGAGCCTGAACGGCCAGGATTTCTTTCTCAAGGAGATATGAACCACATTGCTTCGAAGAAGCGGGGTGCGGCTCTCCGCAATTGACACACTTGGCCACACACGATTTAGAGTTATCGTGTTCCGCCTTGGAGCAATTTACACAGACTTAGGGTGACCCCGACTTTGCACGTCTACAAGAACGATTCGTATGGCAAAAGCGGTGACAGAAATAGCACCGCTGCGGCAGTGGCACGAATGCTTTCACGTGGTAGTGGTACCAACCAGCACGCACCGACTCAGAAAGCTTGTCACAGTCGAACGTGACGAAGAGTGTAGCGGTATGTCTCGAGGCCCCTTCTTGTTTTCTCATTACACGTTCGACCTTGACCGCCCTATGGTCAGCCAGCTCTAAGGTGATTTCCCTCGCATAAACTTCTCCTTTCACAAAGTTCATTGTAGAGTGCGGCCGTCACACTCACCGGGGTGACATAAAGTGTCCATAGAGCACTTATCTTGGCCGCCTCAGAGGGATTCGCCGCATTAGCTAGAAGGCTCCCGTCCGAGAAACGGGTCACCTTTGGCTCTCTACCAATTGCACTAGCTAATCCTCTCCTCTGATGGATCATGTTGACCTTGGACGACATGGTACCATGAGTGGAGCGAATAAAGAGAAGGCGTTTGAAGCCAGCGGGCTCGAAAACGCCAGGTAACCTCTGAATCAGGGGCCCTGATGTCATCGAGGCTCCGCTCTGTGCACTTTTCGTCTTTGTCATAGTCAGGAGCTCCGCACCTGGGGGGGGGGGGGGGCAGATGGGCCGGATGTGCCAATCTTGGCTTGGTCGCTTGCCAAAGTGACAGCAGACCCATCCGTCCCCGTAGCCCCCGCGGATGGAGAGGAGCCTCGAGTCTTTTTAGTCTTGTTTGTCTTTTTATTCTTTTTAGGAAAGGAGGGCGGGGAATGAACCAGCTTCTCACCTCCGCCGAAAGATGCCCCTAGGCCAGATGGACCGGCCTCAACCAGGTCCTTCTCCGAAATAAAAAAGGTCCTAATGGTCGCAGGGGCACCGGTCAGAGCAGATCCCTCCCCTCCTTGTTCTGCCTCGGAGGCCCCAGCCGTTTGAGGAGGACTTTGCATAGGGGAGGATTCGGGTTCGGTGCTTGGCGCCGAGCCGTTATTCCTCCCCATGGAAGGCCCTACCGTCTGAGGCTGGGTTTCCTCAAGGACCATGTCTATCACAGGAGGGGCCTTCAGTTGGCCATCCACTCCCAGGACATCGCAGGCCCCCTTGGCAGTGTCACCAGTCTTTTGTGGGGAGGCACAGGCCTTAACCCCGGCAAGGATTAAGATTCTTGCCAGCAGGTGTTTTGAGGGAAGCGATCGAAGGGGCCTGGCTTCCCTCTCCCCTCTAAGGGGGTTTGCCCTACCGAGCCGCTTTGATGGGGAGTGGCTGGCAAAAGGCTGCCTGCTGGCTTTCTTGGCAGTCCCCTTGGAAAGAAAAGAGGGGACTGCCGCTGAAAAAAGGGAGGTGCCCAAAAGCACCTCCTGAGAAGGGGGTGAGGGGGAGTCCCCTGCACCCGTAGGCGAAGGAGAGGAGTAAGCCTCCTCTCCAGTTGAAGAAATATGGAGGGTCCCCTGCGCAAGCACAGGGGGAGGAACCTCCATTTTTTCTCTAAAGCTGCCCGAGAGCGGCTCCGTCGTTTGTACAGTGGGAGTTAAAGTTTTTTTTTGTTAGATTCATCATTGGGTATGGTGACCCTCTTTTTATTACGGGATGCAACCTCTCATCACCTCTCGCAGTTGCCCGCACTGCAAGAGATGCTTTCAGGCCTGTCAGAGCCAGGCGCTGCCATTTGAGACCACCCCTCTTGCCTGGTGGCCTGGCAGTCCATCGGCATGGCGGCTCCACCTTAGACGCAGCGTAAAAATGGATAGAATGTGAAGAGGAGAGGAAAAGGGATGTAAGGAAGGTATGGGTGGGGATGAAGCAGGTTTTTAAAAACCCCCATCCCGAACCGGAGCTCAGGGGTTAGGGAACATTGTCCCCTCCTCCCTCAGCCCCGATCCGGGATGGTTAGCTTGAGATGGAGGTCAGCATCTACCCTGTGAAATTAGAGGTTGACCAGAGAAAGTTGTGGGAGAGGTATGACAAGCGAGGAAATACAGGTGTTTTGAAGGAAGGGGAAGAGGCTAAGCTGGGGCCGAATGGAGCGCTGGATCCCGTCACACGGCGGCCAGGATGGCAAATCGCCGCGCCCCTTACGGGGCAGAAAAATAGCTAACGGGGAAAATAGCTCTTCCCAGTTGGCCCGGATTCCACCGCAATTCTATTGAAGGAATATGCCCTCCAGGCATAGCTCGGAGGAGACGCGGGGGCCCTCTTCTAACAGAAGAACCCTCACGGGAATGGCCGTACGCTTCCCGGAGGCAGAACCCCGGACGCTGTTGGCCGGACAATACGCTGAAGGCGCTGTTGCATTGGAGGACTTATTGGGGGAGGTTGGGCTCGCCATGCGAGTCTTTTCCTCCCTCAGCCTTGAAACCTTAGCCGGGCGGTGCGGTTTTGGAGGTGGCGGGCCCTTTTTTCGAGGAAACACCGTTTCCGAGCTACTCAGCCCACCACTAGGCGTGGGTGAAGGAGCCGAAGCTTCTTTCTTGCTGTCCTCCTTTCGGGGGACAGCTTTAGGAACCTCGGAAGATTGCCTGGGGACCAACTCCAAGGGGTGTTGCCTCCTGTGAGTCTAACGACTCGGTGGAGGTGCTTTGCCGTTTCGCCTTACGGGAAACGGTCACGCTGGGGGAAGAGGGGGGAGCCCTCGTTTTAGCCGGGGCTTAGTATGAACCCTTTTTGCCGCCAGCTTTACCAGGGGAGTGCCCCGGTTAAGTAGAGCCCGCAGAAGGGCTCCGAATGGGCGCGGAAACAACCGTGTTCGTTGGCCTGGATGGGCCAGGAACAGAGGGTGCCTTTCTAACTATTGATGCCAGGACCAAGTCCTTAGCCTCGTGAAATGAGAGTCGATCCTGGGCCTGAACGGCCAGGATTTCTTTCTCAAGGAGATATGAACCACATTGCTTTGAAGAAGCGGGATGCGTCTCTCCGCAATTGACACACTTGGCCACACACGATTTAGAGTTATCATGTTCCGCCTTGGAGCAATTTACACAGACTTCGGGCTTTCCCGACTTTGCACGTCTACAAGAACGATTCGTAAGGCCGAAGTGGTGACAGCAATATCACCGCTGCGGTAGTGGCACAAATGCCTTCACGCGGTAGAGGTACCAACCGGCACGCACCGGATCAGGAAGCTTGTCACAGCCGAACGTGACGAAGAGTGTAGCGGTGGGTCTCGAGGCCCCTCCCTGTTTTCTCATCACACGTTTGACCTTGACCGCCCCATGGTCATCCAGCTTTAAGTAGTCAACGAGTTCCCTCGCATAAACTACTCCTTTCACAAAGTTCATGGTAGAGTGGGCCGTCACACTCACCGGGGTGCCATGAAGTGTCCAAGGAGCACTTACCTTGGCTGCCTCGGAGGAATTCGCCGCATTCACCAAAAGGCTCCCTTCCAAGAAACGGGTTACCTTCGGCTCTCTACCAATTACACTAGTTAATGCTCTCCTCTGATAGATCATGTTGCCCTTGGCCAACATGCTGCCAACAGTGGAGCGAATAACGAGAAAGCGTTTAAAGCCAGCGGGCTTGAAAACGCCTTGTAACTTTTGAATCAGGGGCCCCTATGTTATCGAGGCTCCGCCCTGTGCACTTTTGGTCTTAGTCATATTCACAGGGGACCCGCACAGGGGGGGGGGGGAGAGGGCAGAGGGGCCGGTTGTGCCGATCTTGGCTTGCTTGCTTACCAAAGTGGCAGCAGACCATCCGTCCCCGCAGCCCCCGCGGATGGAAAGGAGCCCCGAGTTTACTTAGTCTTTTTCTTATATTTTTTTCTCTTCTGGAGATGAGGGCGGGGAATGAACCCATTTCTCCCCTCCGCCGGCAGAAGTCCCTAGGCTAGATAGACCGGCCTCAGCCAAGTCCTTCTCCGAGATGAAGAAAGTCCTGTTAGTCGCAGGGGCACCGGTTGGAGGAGATCCCTCCTTCGTTGTACTGCCTTGGAAACCCCGGCCGTTTGAGGATGACCTTGCATAGGGGCAGATTCGGGTTCGGTGCTTGGCGCCGAGCCTACATTTCCTCCCATGGAATGCCCTCCCGTCTAAGGCTAGGTTGCCTCAAGGACCATGTCTATCTTAGGAAGGGCCTTCAGTTGGCCATCTTCTCCCAGGACATCGCGGTCCCGTCGGCAGCGTCACTAGTTATTTGTGGGAAGGCACAGTCCTTGACCCCGGCAAGGTTTAATATTTTTGCCAGCAAGTCTTTTGAGGAAGCGACCGAAGGGGCCTGGGTTCCCTCTTCCCCCTAAGGGGGTTTTCCTTACTTAGCTGCTTCACTAGGGAGTGGTCGGCAATGAGCTGCCTGCTGGCTTTTTTGGCAGTCCCCTTGGAAAGAAAAGGGGGGACTGCCGCTGGAAAAAGGGAGGTGCCCGAAATCACCTCCCGAGAAGGGGGTGAAGGGGAGTCCCCTACACCCGTAGGCGAAGGAGAGGCGTAAGCCTCCTCTCCGGTTAGAGAAATATGGAGGGTCCCCTGTGCAAGCACATGGGGGGGGGGACCTCCATTTTTTCTGTGGAGCTGCCCGAGGGCGGCTCTGTTGATGAAAAAGGGAAAATGGGGAGAGATTTAGGATTTTTTATTTTTTCATTCATAGTTATGGTGACCCTATTTGTTCCACGGGAAGCATCTCTCATCACCCCTCGCAGTAACCCGCTCTGCAAGCGATGCGTACAGGACATGGCAGAGCCAGGTGCCGCCATTTAAGACCACCCCTCGTGCCTGGTGGCCTGGCAGTCCCTCAGCATGGCGACTCCACCTTGGATACGGCATAAAAATTAATAGAGTCTGAAGTGAGAAGGAAAGGGGATGTGAGGAAGGTATGGCTAAGAATGAAGCAGGTTGTTAAAAACCCACCATCCCGAACCGGAGTTCAGGGGTTAGGAAACATTGTCCCCCCCTTCAGCACCGATCCGGGACGGTTGGCTTAGAAGAGGGTCAGTATCTACCCTGTGAAATTAGAGGATGACCAGAGAAAGTTGTGGGATTGGTTGTATGAAAATCGACGAATTAAGGGAGAAATACAAGCTGTCTAAAAGAAGGAGAAGAGGCTTAGCTGGGGTCGGAAGGGGTGCTGAGTCCCGTCAGCAGTTCGATCGAAGGTACAAATTCTGTGTATCTAGGGTTGTTGGCGAATTCACTCTCGCCTGACAACTTCGAACTCATCACTGATTGTGAGACATTTGACTCTGCCATAGAAAAATTGAAGGCTGCTTTCATTCAACCTCCCAATAAGGTTGTTGCACGACATCAACTTATGACCCGCAGCCAATTGCAATTTTCGGGACGTGAATAGTGATATCTATGGAGATGAATATGTTGGTGACTCATTTATTACAGGTATATCGTCGACCTACCTAAGAACTCGCCTTCTAGAGCACCGTACACTCTCACTCACTTCAGTCGTGGATCTCACTCGTTCACTTGAAGTTGCGTCGAGAGATTCCCGCTCTTATCAATGCGACGTCCCGGCAGCCGAAGCTGAAGTTGAACAACCTATTTGTATGGCGGAATGTGACGACTCAAAAGGTACCTGGTCCCCGTCCCATTGCTTAGCGGTAGGACAAGTTAAATGTAGATAATGTGGATGATCCTCGCATCCTCGCCCTAAATGCCCAGCCAATAATGTACTGTGTTTAAATGCAAAAAACGAGGACACTTTTCAAAAGTTTGGCCCTCACGGCAATTGTTTACTACTGAATCAACTTCAAGTGCCACTCTAGACTCTGTTAATACTAGAAGCAACTTTTTAATGGTAGTTGAATAAATTGTAATAAGGGAACCGAAACAAAGCACCAATCTCAGCTTTATTGAACTTATAAGGACATCCTGTAAAAGAGACAAACTAATTACCAAATGCATTAATAAAATATATATGTGTAATAAAATAAATATATGAATGAGTGAAAGTAAATAAACACATTAACGATAATGTAAACGTAAATACACTTATTAGTAATAAAAACAGTAATAATTGATATCTAACTTATTTACCTATTTAATGTTACCATTGTAATTATTCTACTTATTAATTTTATTAAATTCAATATAAAACCTCCCAATAAAGAAATTCTTGTTATTTTGCCATTCTTTTTATTTATGTCTGCTTCTGAGTAAATATTGAATTAGCATGGTTCTGAATCCTTTTGCTTCATTTCTAACTTTATTATATCGTGTTATAAATATTCGAACCACCTTATGCGACATGATTACACAATAAATTGGTCCCAGCACCATTTAAATTCATACATTTTATTTTAATTTCGTTATACATATAATAATATTTAATTTCCTAAATATTCTTACAACCTCAATTTTAGAAAAATGGATTTCATCAGTTACCCTTAGAATTACCAGATCTGTTTTCTCTTATCAACTGGTTGCAATATTCTAACGATAACTACGCCATCTTAATCAAATTTCTTCCTTGAATTGCTTAAAAGTTAAAGTTTACTGGTCTTAGTCCTCATATCAAGTTATGTAGCTGTTCAAGCGGACGTCAGCCAGGGAAAGCCCCAACTTCCCACCCCCACCATAATGCCTAGTCACAGTGGTATAACCTCCCTTAGTAAATAGTTTCAGAGTGTCAGCTTAAAAGGAATCCGGACGGAGATTGGAACTGCAGACCTAGCGATTGCCGGGCAAGCTCCCTAACCACTATACTAGCCGAGAGGCTAGCTTCAATTATTACTGAAACCTCACATATTTAACGAAATACTTTGGAGTATTTAATAATCTAGTCTGCATTCATAAACATAAATATTATTATTCAATTATAAATATTTTTAACGAATATTTTTTACATCTTACTCGAAACTTTTTCACCTACCTCAATTTGAACAAAATCATAAAATCTGCAAAATCTGCTCTTTTCAAATCGAGTTTCCTCGATTTACTAGTTGCAGGCCCTGCCTTCGGGACTTTGACTACAAATCTAATTAGTCGGTGGTCAATGCCACCGAGCTCTTCGCCTCAGAGAGGTCCTCAACGATGTCATCCTTAGAGGTGAAATCCATATTGAAAGAAATATTCATG
>OZ018322.1:198025657-198030657 GCA_963969495.1 Ceratothoa steindachneri
GTCCCTCAGCATGGCGACTCCACCTTGGATACGGCATAAAAATTAATAGAGTCTGAAGTGAGAAGGAAAGGGGATGTGAGGAAGGTATGGCTAAGAATGAAGCAGGTTGTTAAAAACCCACCATCCCGAACCGGAGTTCAGGGGTTAGGAAACATTGTCCCCCCCTTCAGCACCGATCCGGGACGGTTGGCTTAGAAGAGGGTCAGTATCTACCCTGTGAAATTAGAGGATGACCAGAGAAAGTTGTGGGATTGGTTGTATGAAAATCGACGAATTAAGGGAGAAATACAAGCTGTCTGAAAGAAGGAGAAGAGGCTTAGCTGGGGTCGGAAGGGGTGCTGAGTCCCGTCAGCAGTTCGATCGAAGGTACAAATTCTGTGTATCTAGGGTTGTTGGCGAATTCACTCTCGCCTGACAACTTCGAACTCATCACTGATTGTGAGACATTTGACTCTGCCATAGAAAAATTGAAGGCTGCTTTCATTCAACCTCCCAATAAGGTTGTTGCACGACATCAACTTATGACCCGCAGCCAATTGCAATTTTCGGGACGTGAATAGTGATATCTATGGAGATGAATATGTTGGTGACTCATTTATTACAGGTATATCGTCGACCTACCTAAGAACTCGCCTTCTAGAGCACCGTACACTCTCACTCACTTCAGTCGTGGATCTCACTCGTTCACTTGAAGTTGCGTCGAGAGATTCCCGCTCTTATCAATGCGACGTCCCGGCAGCCGAAGCTGAAGTTGAACAACCTATTTGTATGGCGGAATGTGACGACTCAAAAGGTACCTGGTCCCCGTCCCATTGCTTAGCGGTAGGACAAGTTAAATGTAGATAATGTGGATGATCCTCGCATCCTCGCCCTAAATGCCCAGCCAATAATGTACTGTGTTTAAATGCAAAAAACGAGGACACTTTTCAAAAGTTTGGCCCTCACGGCAATTGTTTACTACTGAATCAACTTCAAGTGCCACTCTAGACTCTGTTAATACTAGAAGCAACTTTTTAATGGTAGTTGAATAAATTGTAATAAGGGAACCGAAACAAAGCACCAATCTCAGCTTTATTGAACTTATAAGGACATCCTGTAAAAGAGACAAACTAATTACCAAATGCATTAATAAAATATATATGTGTAATAAAATAAATATATGAATGAGTGAAAGTAAATAAACACATTAACGATAATGTAAACGTAAATACACTTATTAGTAATAAAAACAGTAATAATTGATATCTAACTTATTTACCTATTTAATGTTACCATTGTAATTATTCTACTTATTAATTTTATTAAATTCAATATAAAACCTCCCAATAAAGAAATTCTTGTTATTTTGCCATTCTTTTTATTTATGTCTGCTTCTGAGTAAATATTGAATTAGCATGGTTCTGAATCCTTTTGCTTCATTTCTAACTTTATTATATCGTGTTATAAATATTCGAACCACCTTATGCGACATGATTACACAATAAATTGGTCCCAGCACCATTTAAATTCATACATTTTATTTTAATTTCGTTATACATATAATAATATTTAATTTCCTAAATATTCTTACAACCTCAATTTTAGAAAAATGGATTTCATCAGTTACCCTTAGAATTACCAGATCTGTTTTCTCTTATCAACTGGTTGCAATATTCTAACGATAACTACGCCATCTTAATCAAATTTCTTCCTTGAATTGCTTAAAAGTTAAAGTTTACTGGTCTTAGTCCTCATATCAAGTTATGTAGCTGTTCAAGCGGACGTCAGCCAGGGAAAGCCCCAACTTCCCACCCCCACCATAATGCCTAGTCACAGTGGTATAACCTCCCTTAGTAAATAGTTTCAGAGTGTCAGCTTAAAAGGAATCCGGACGGAGATTGGAACTGCAGACCTAGCGATTGCCGGGCAAGCTCCCTAACCACTATACTAGCCGAGAGGCTAGCTTCAATTATTACTGAAACCTCACATATTTAACGAAATACTTTGGAGTATTTAATAATCTAGTCTGCATTCATAAACATAAATATTATTATTCAATTATAAATATTTTTAACGAATATTTTTTACATCTTACTCGAAACTTTTTCACCTACCTCAATTTGAACAAAATCATAAAATCTGCAAAATCTGCTCTTTTCAAATCGAGTTTCCTCGATTTACTAGTTGCAGGCCCTGCCTTCGGGACTTTGACTACAAATCTAATTAGTCGGTGGTCAATGCCACCGAGCTCTTCGCCTCAGAGAGGTCCTCAACGATGTCATCCTTAGAGGTGAAATCCATATTGAAAGAAATATTCATGCAGGCATTCCCTAGTCACATTCTTCCATTACTGACGATTGTAGGTGCAAGTCTGTGGCCCGAAATAGCTACAGTGGCTGACCAGCTTAACCAAAGCCCCTATACAAATTGGAGGCTTTTCCTTCTGCAACCCTACCTCAATCTCTAACTAAAATATGTATTTGTTTCCAGGTCCACGTAGCAATGGAGGTTCCAAACAACCAGACACAATTCAAACAGGTAGAGGCCTCTCTACTTTCGGAAATTGCAACCGCAGTAAATGGCATAAGATAAGAGCTTCGCAAATTATAGATGCATCAAGGGAACAGGTACATTCACCAGCACAACCAACATAGGCATCACTAGAGGTGCAGTTCTTCCTTCCAGTGAAGAACTAGTGAGGGCTCTCCAACAAACAAGGCGAGGCACGGCATATTAATTTTTATACTACTTATTACTTCAATTCGCCGGTGAGTTTTCTTACTTACTCATCTTATAGGTACTGGTCAACACGGAAAATTTGTAAATAATGCCGTACGATATGTACAAGCATGCTAAATTTACAATCCTTACTTCCCCCTTTGTACTCTACACCTTCTCAATAAATATCGTCGGACGTATGTTGATACCATCGCAACTACCGACATAAAGTTGTTCACTGTACACAGCCATGCCGTTATAATAATCCAAGGAGTCCGTCATCCTCTGCTTCTACTTCATCACATTAATTTTCCGCCACTCAACCATCTTCTCCACCTACTTCAGCATATCCCTCTTCCAAATGACCATATTTTTTTCAGTTTACCACATCACTCTTCACAGTCTCAATCTCTAGGGTCTAGGGAGGGTAACGAATTCTCTCTTGTAATTTCGTAGGCTGGGTTATGTGATCAGCGAGCTTCCTTAGCATAAAGAAATATATATATATATATATATATATATATATATATATATATATATATATATATATATATATATATATATATATATATATATACACACACATATATACATATATATATATATATATATATATATATATATATATATATATATATATATATATATATATATAATATATATATCCGTGGCATGAGGTGTCCCATGCGCAAGGAAGCTATCCGGGCAAAACTTGAAGGGATGAAGCAGGAGGCAGTCGCAACAACCAAGTCCAACTGTCACAGAAAACTCTTCCCCAAAACTGGCAATGCCGGATGAGTCCAAGGAGATGATATCCATAATCACCTTTACCCACTTGGCGAATCTAGCTAACCCTTGTTCCTTTGCAGAGGAGTTAAATCGCCTCTTGCAAAAGAACGGGTTTCAGAAAAAGTTATGGTTCCCACCCAACCCCGCATCGCAAGAAATGTTAAGGATACAATTTATCGACGAGCCCCAGCAAAAGAACACTGAAAAAGAATTGCGAATACACATCAAAAAACTTCGGAGGAAGAAGTAACTACGGAAGAAGACTTGGAGAATAATGGAAACACGAAAAGTACACGAAGAAGAAAAAAAAGAAAAAAAAGAAGAGAAGTGAAAAAAGAGGCAAAGAAAAAAGAGGAAACAAATCAAACACAAGAAAGCTCAGACGAACACGAAATCCTCAATTATCCGGGAGTTCACCTCACGGAAAAAAGGATATCCTTCTGCAGGTCTGTTTCTTCAACGCCAAGGACGTGGACCTTAAAGGCTTTGGTCCTCTCCTATCTCGAGCCCCTAGGGGACACCATGAAAAACTGCTAGACGGAATCAACAAAGGCAAATACAAATGGACATACGAAGGACCATGGTCCCCGAAGGAAATAGGTGGACTATTGATGGAGCGTGCGATTTACATCCCGGACTCGTCCGTACACAACGTCGATATGCCTACCTTTAAGAAAATACAAACTTGGCCAAAAGACTTCCGAAATTTGAATAAGTGTAAAAAGTGATAGCAATAAGTGAATAAATAAATAAGTGAACAAATCCAAGTGATTAAAACAAGTTATCAAAAGTGCGAATAATTGAACAAATTAAAGTGTCTAGAACAAGCAACCAAAAGTGCGAAAAGTGAATGAATCGAGAAAATAATAATTAAAATGGTTTAACAGTGTAAAATATAGAATAATAAATAAATGAATAAGCTAAAAGGAACTAGATTAATACAAACCATTAAAATTAATCTAAAACGAAAAAATTAAACATAAGTCAGTTAAAAATTAATTACCATAATAATAGGTGAACTATGAGAATAAAAATATCCGTGCACCTAGTTAACGGATAAGATAATAATTTAACTCAAGTGTGTAAATAATAATAACATAAAGTGCTACCAAAATAAAGTGCTAAACAAAACTAGAGGAAATAATAAACCAGAAAAATTAATATATACAAATATGAGTAAAAGAACAACTCAATTAAAATTGTAAGTGCTAAAATAAATTAAATCGAATGTAATGTGATTATATCAAAAAAATTTATATATCCAGATATGACTAACCCCGCTCCCCCCAACCCCCCCCAACTCACCTAAAATTGTAAATGCTGAAATAAATTAAAACTCTTATGAATGTAATGTGACTATATCAAAATTTAACTTTGAAAATTTATTCTGAGAGAATCTGTCTTCCTACTCATACTTATAGCTTACTCTTCTCCGCTGAATTTCAATAAAAATATAACTTCACCACTACACCTATCTATTAATTCGTTTTACATATATGTATTTAATTTTAATT